>JAGDYQ010000238.1:283038-305142 GCA_021962125.1 Bulinus truncatus
GGTTATTGTTATAACTTACATCATTGTACACTGCTTGTTGTTGTTATAATTTACATCGATGTACACAGCTGATTATTGTTGTAAATGGATCATCCACAGGTAGCAAGACTTGACAGTTTCTACTATGAAGACAACGGTAACAACACCTGGTCTTACCAATGTTACTGTGACTACTGTTACTCATGTCAGAGCTGTGGTACTGTTGGAAAATAAAAACCTTGACATAAACTAATTGTTTACAAAATAAACTAATCCTTTTTTTTCAAATTAATTTTGTTATTTTTGTTAACGAAATCATGATGAACATTTTTATTTATTCAATTAAAAAAAATAATTTCAAGACAAAAACAGAATCATTGAAAATGAACTGACATTTATAGTTGAGTAAAAATGTGAAAATTTGAAAACACCCACAGAGTGGCTCAGGCGAATGAATGACAAACGGAAAAAATCAAAGCTAGACTCAATCAATACAAAGTATCAATCAAAACAACGTTAATCTCAATCAGTATATTGTGGGTTTCCTTCAACACATTGTGGGTATCGGTCGACACATTGTGGGTATGAGTCAAACACATTGTGGGTATCGGTCAACACATTGTGGGTATCGGTCAACACATTGTGGGTTTCAGTCAAACACATTGTGGGTATCGGTCAACACATTGTGGGTATCGGTCAACACATTGCGGGTGTCAGTCAACACATTGTGGGTATTGGTCAAGACATAGTGGGTATCAAACAATACACATTTGCCATGTAAATACATAGTTGACGTATAACCCCAACAACTAGGAGCATGACCAAACTTGTTACAAAAATTTCGCTCTTTAATAGTCAAGTAGTCGATTATGTTAACTGGAAAATATATGAAACAGACCACACTTAGTTTATAAGTGTTTTGTAAACTATTTTTCGTTTCGGTCGTATGCGGTTGCAATAGGGCACGTTGCGGCAAGTGGAAGGCCTCAAGGATTTTCGGCCGATAAAGAGGTTTTAAGCGCCCACTGCAGTGTTGGAAGTAATTTGTTAAACTTAAATTTTTATATATCTTTGGAAATTGGCTCAAAGAAAATTTTGGCAAAAGTATATTTCCTACTACTTTCATATGCGAATTTTATTTAGTAAGAAAGCATTATTATTAAAGATTATCGATTTTTTCAGTTATATTGATATACATATAAAGGGACATTTTAAACCTTGGTGTACGAGTAGCTTGATTCACGAGTTTTTCATTATATATTTCATTATCATCTTGAAATGAATTCCTTTCTCTTACAACTTTCTTGGCCGCAGATGATGAAGTCAAGGTGTCAAAGACTTCGATCACTTTATAAAACCTTGCCCGACTATGAGAGACTACGAGATTAGAAATATAAAGCAGAAAGGACAACTCGTTGCGTTATTTTCACTCTGTTTAATTTTCTTCATATTCTTCAAACTGTGTTTTAATCAAGTATCTGAAATGGTGTAAATCATTTTTAAAAGATATTTTTTTTTAAATCCGTGTGTACATATTACACCCACAATGTGAAACTATATAAATAATAGCGGGTTTGGGTTCTGGGTTAAATCGAAAGTAAAGAGTACAACAGTATTCCAGTTTAAAATACAATCATGAAAAAAATCGGATCTGCCCGAAACCAAAAATAACCTAGCCTACCGATCAAGAGCCCAAGGGGATATAACTCTATGCAAAGGTTTTGCAGGGTACAGCTAGTATTTAAATAATTATAATTTCAACTGATTTCCCAGATGATTATAAAAAAAGATATTGTATAGTAGAATTTTGTCAGGGAATAATGACAGTCAAACCTCGGTTTACGAGCAAAGTTCGTTCAAAAGGGTTATTCATAATCCGAAATAAGCCTTTTGTCTAATAAAATGTTTCTTAGAAACATGTAACTAAAAACAAATGTTCAAAACTGACAAAGTTAGTCCATCACACTAATAGGCCTACGAATATTATTCTAGTCTTCCTATAGTTGGGATTCATGTTCTACCTTTTTGTAGTCTGAGATCCGCTATTCTAATAATGCAACATACAAATACCAGTGATTTCTTTTTTTTAAATAGACTTTAATTTAACATACAGAATTAACAGCAAATAGCAAAAAAATTATTAAATAATAATAAAACAACAACAACAACTGCTGGTTTAAATATGACCTAAATATTTATCATTTTGTTACTAGGCTATGGTCAACTTCAGTCGCCAGGAAATTTTATCCATTAGTACAGCCTTGACATGAATAACAAAAGTCACAGTAACATTGGTAGGACCAGGTGTAGTTGCCGTCATCATTGTAATGAAAACTGTCGGTGCGTAGAAATCTCTGTGCAGATGGAAGGCAACAAAATATTAATATTCAATCTGTGTCAACTTTATTCTATAATAGGAACGTTTCTGCTAACAAAATCTAAGCCGGACCTCAATCAGAAGAAATGAATTATCGAAAAAGACCGGACAGGAATTATTTAGTAGAATAAATGAATTATACGTTTGTCACAAGATGTTTATTGTTTGGGACGAAATATTCCCGACTAACCATTCTGTACCTTATCCTTGTTCTTTGTTTTGACAAAGTTATCTAGTCCAAGGGTAGAATGTTAACACATGGTCACATTTGGTCAGACTATCTAGTCTAATGGTTACAGGATGCTCTAGCAGGGAAATGATTTTGTCAACAATCTAGCCCTACTGGGTGGAAGTGTAAGGGGGGGGGGGGCGGTTGCTGTCGGTTGGTCGAGTGGAATTGTGGGAATGAGGCAGTGGGTATCTAATGGGCGGACGGTTGTAACTCGATAAGGTCCCTTGGTCAGCCCCTAGTGGGGCACCTGTTCAGAGAGTCTAGGTGAGAGATTTTTTTAGATATAGGCTGTATTTTATGTTATGTGCGGTACCCGATATTGGTACCAGTACTTTTAAAGGCAAGTGCTGGTGAGAATTGTTTTTATGTGTGTAGATACGCGTGTACAGTAGCCAGTATAAGCTACCCGTCCTTTTAAGGGCGACCGCCTGCCCTGTTATATGTGTACATAAACTATTATGTTTCACTTAGATTGCTAGACTGGTTTGATAAGTACGTGACTAAGTGAGATAGAAATACACTAGTAACCATCTCTTTGTTCAACCGCCATACGCCGTTAGACGAGCGGCAGCCATAGAGTCCAAACGAACATACGGGATAACCAACGTTTGTATTTTAAATCGTGATATTTTATAATGTGCACGTCCAGTACAATTAAATGAATTGTATACGTCATTGTACATTACATCATCATTTAATACACTTACATCAACAGTTTCATCTTATGAAATAAACTATACCCAGTGGCGTAGCGAGGGGGGCAAGGGGGTTCATCATGCACTGGGCGCTACTTACAAAGGGGCGCCAAATGGTCCGCAAAACATATAATATTATATGGTCTTCAAATGGTAGGCGCTAAAAAGTTATTATGCCCCGGGCGCGAGTTAAGCTCGCTACGTCACTGACGTAGAAGGCCATTCAATGTACTTACAGCCCATCTACCTTATACCCAAACAAGGCAATTTAATGTACTTACAGCCCATCTACCTTGTACTCAAACAAGGCCATTCAATATACTTACACACCATCTACCTTGTACTCAAACAAGGCCATTCAATATACTTACACACCATCTACCTTATACCCAAACAAGGCCATTCAATATACTTACAGCCCATCTACCTTGTACTCAAACAAGGCCATTCAATATACTAACACACACTCTACCTTGTACTCAAACAAGGCCATTCAATATACTAACACACCATCTACCTTATATCCAAACAAGGCCATTCAATATACTTACACACCATCTACCTTTTACTCAAACAAGGCCATTCAATATACTTACACACCATCTACCTTTTACTCAAACAAGGCCATTCAATATACTTACACACCATCTACCTTATACCCAAACAAGGCCATTCAATATACTTACACACCATCTACCTTGTACTCAAACAAGGCCATTCAACATACTAACACACCATCTACCTTATACCCAAACAAGGCCATTCAATATACTTACAGCCCATCTACCTTGTACTCAAACAAGGCCTTCAATATACTAACACACCATCTACCTTATACCCAAACAAGGCCATTCAATATACTTACACACCATCTACCTTATACCCAAACAAGGCCATTCAATATACTTACACACCATCTACCTTATACCCAAACAAGGCCATTCAATATACTTACAGGGTTTGGCTGAAAAGGATTGGCGTAGTTCCACATGCCGTTAGGGAACGGCGCATTATTCTCTAGGCATTGATGTAAGGGCTGCTCCACCTCCAGATAGGGCACTAGGGCGGGGTTGAAGAAAACCTGCACGTGTACAGTTAAATTAGTAATATTGATTGTGGAGTAAAATTAACATAATTAATACACAACTCTTACGAACATAAACAATAAAAACTGACAAATACGTAAGATTAAAAAATAACAGAGATACAATTATTTTTTTTTTTAAATTCTAATTTTAAACCAATTACCCTCGGGAGTGACCTCCCCCAATCTCCAGTCTGACCATAGACACGGACAGTTCCGTTGATCAAATTCCTATTGGGTATTTGTTTGGCTATATTGATGAGTTTATTGCAGGTCTTGGGTGGGTTACCTCCAGATAAATACCTAAGTATATCAACAGCTTGTCAATTATGTATTTCATATCAACAGCTTGTCAATTATGTATTTCATATCAACAGTTTGTCAATTATGTATTTCATATTAACAGTTTGTCAATTATGTATATAATATCAACAGTTTGTCAATTATGTATTTCATATCAACAGCTTGTAAATTATGTATTTCATATCAACAGCTTGTCAATTATGTATTTCATATCAACAGTTTGTCAATTATGTATTTCATATCAACATTTTGTCAATTATGTATTTCATATCAACAGTTTGACAATTATGTATATAATATCAACAGTTTGTCAATTATGTATTTCATATCAACAGTTTGACAATTATGTATATAATATCAACAGTTTGACAATTATGTATATAATATCAACAGTTTGTCAATTATGTATTTCATATCAACATTTTGTCAATTATGTATTTAATATCAATAGTTTGTCAATTATATATTTCATATCAACAGCTTATCAATTATGTATTTCATATCAACAGCTTATCAATTATGTATTTCATATCAACAGCTTATCAATTATGTATTTCATATCAACAGCTTGTCAATTATGTATTTCATATCAACAGCTTATCAATTATGTATTTCATATCAACAGCTTATCAATTATGTATTTCATATCAACAGCTTATCAATTATGTATTTCATATCAACAGCTTATCAATTATGTATTTCATATCAACAGCTTATCAATTATGTATTTCATATCAACAGCTTATCAATTATGTATTTCATATCAACAGCTTATCAATTATGTATTTCATATCAACAGTTTGACAATTATGTATTTCATATCAACAGTTTGTCAATTATGTATTTCATATCAACAGCTTATCAATTATGTATTTCATATCAACAGCTTATCAATTATGTATTTCATATCAACAGCTTATCAATTATGTATTTCATATCAACAGTTTGTCAATTATGTATTTCATATCAACAGTTTGACAATTATGTATTTCATATCAACAGTTTGTCAATTATGTATTTCATATCAACAGCTTGTCAATTATGTATTTCATATCAACAGCTTGTCAATTATGTATTTCATATCAACAGCTTGTCAATTATGTATTTCATATCAACAGCTTGTCAATTATGTATTTCATATCAACAGCTTGTCAATTATGTATTTCATATCAACAGCTTGTCAATTATGTATTTCATATCAACAGCTTATCAATTATGTATTTCATATCAACAGTTTGACAATTATTTATATAATATCAACAGTTTGTCAATTATGTATTTCATATCAACAGCTTATCAATTATGTATTTCATATCAACAGTTTGTCAATTATGCATTTCATATCAACAGCTTGTCAGTTATGTATTTCAGATTGACCTGTATATTTTCATGACAGTAAAATGTTATTGTGGAATTTAGAATGTGGAATTTTGTTTCTTCAAATTTTAAAGTATTTTTGACGTTGGGCCTATTTACTAATGGCATTATTTCTTTCTTTACCATGTTTACTGTAATGAATGAAATTAATACATTTTACTTTAAGAAATGACTAAATTTAATATTATGCAGTAGAACAAAGATTAATTTAGCTTATATTACTGCGATACTAACTTTACTTGATAATTGTAATTTACCTCGATACTACATTTCTTTATCGCTTTTGTAGCTTTACTTGCGGTTCTTTCTTAGCGTATTTAGATGTCAAATGATTTAATGATCCAAGGTAAATATTGATTTCAATATTACACAGCCACAGCGTCTTTAGCAGCAAATCATATTTGTATTTGGGTTTTAAGTTATATACAATCTATAAGGCAAAGTTCGTATTCTGAGTGCGAGTTAGGGATTGTGTGCATACTCCAGAGAACGTAACATATATATATATATATATATATATATATATATATATATATATATATATGCTGGATTCACATCCCTTGTTTTGATCAATTTTCCGAAAGCTGCCATATTCATTGTATAAGAACTATGATAATTATTCGCGACACTTAACTGAATAATTTTGTATCGAGCTTAGCAAATATTTAATCAGCAAAGTTACTGCAAAAGACGTATTTTAGTTTTTCTAAGCCCAAACCGGCATTTTAGCAATCTATCATTCTGTTTTTTTAAAAAAGATATATATTTATTGACAAAGTTATTTCAGAATTTGTTGTTTTTTATGAAAAAAATATATTTGGAAGGACTTTTTTTGTAATACATGTAATACAATTTGTATGTACTAAAATACATAAAAGTCGTAATTTTTATAAACGACTGCTATTTAAATCAATGCTTATCTGCTGGAAGTCATCTGCTACAGACCGCCATTTTTGTCGCGTTGCTTTCATTTTGTGGACAATGTTAGAGGACTTGTTAAATAGCGATACGCATTTTTTTTTACTAAATATCCAATCTCTTTCAATTGTGTTTAAAACTGTGAGGACAATATTTTATCGATTGCTCTTTATTCAAGAATAGGAATTCTGGTTTTACACGCATTGAACATACGTTCAATATGTTAATTAAATTGCAGCCTCAGAATGTCGCCCGACCACAGGGGTTAGTACTAGTAATCATGTTGTTTATTTACAATTTATTTCAAGTAATTTGTTCTAAAATTACAATACATGAATGAGAAAATGTGAAATCTCAAATCCTCACTACTACTTGAAATTTGTTTTGTGAAAGTAATATATTTCTTTTGCAGGCGTGCCTGTGTAATACTAGTTATCTCGTTCATTCTTGTATTACATTTTATGTAAGACCTGTTATTTCATTCAATATTGTAATACATTTAATTTTATGATGACGTTCTGTGATGTTATAAGTAGCTATAGTTTTAATTAAAAACAGTTTTATCCCAGATTTCACATGTTGTAATGAGGGCAGAACATTAGTTGTGTTGTAATGGGGTCAGAACATAAGTTGTGTTGTAATGGGGCCAGAACATAAGTTGTGTTGTAATGGGGCCAGAACATAAGTTGTGTTGTAATGGGGCCAGAACATAAGTTGTGTTGTAATGGGGCCAGAACATAAGTTGTGTTGTAATGGGGCCAGAACATAAGTTGTGTTGTAATGGGGCCAGAACATAAGTTGTGTTGTAATGGGGCCAGAACATAAGTTGTGTTGTAATGGGGCCAGAACATAAGTTGTGTTGTAATGGGGCCAGAACATAAGTTGTGTTGTAATGGGGCCAGAACATAAGTTGTGTTGTATTGGGGCCAGAACATAAGTTGTGTTGTAATGGGGCCAGAACATAAGTTGTGTTGTAATATCTCACAAAATGTCAAAATGCATGAAATGTAACGGCGGTGGGACAGGGGGAAACAGTGATAAGAATCAGACTAAATAGATCTCTGTTGGTTATTATATGAAATGTGTTTAAATGTCTTTCATAGTGCATTCAATTTAATAAATAGTCTTGAATATACTGGATCTAACTTCAGTTCTACCTAAGTTCAGTACGTCTACTGGTACTTTATTTACTATAAAAAAATCTAATAATATTTTAATAAACTTGTTTGTTAACACATTACGTGGTAACTGAAGGGTAGGGCAGCATTAAGAGCAAATGAAGAAATGTTAGGTACAAGGAAGAACTATGACCTTTTGTGCTTATTACTGATCTTTAAAACTTTTGTAAATTATTGCTTTAAATTATAAAGATGATTATGTCGACGAGAGAAGAGTGATAATCGATTATTACTAACATATGTATCGATCACTGGCTATGCCTACTATGCTTACCCGTGAGGGGGCAGTCCACCTGTCCAGCCGACGACGGCGTTGATTTTCGGTTGGGGAAATCGTTTACATGCGCCGTAACGTTTAATACAGAAATCTGGAATGGAATTTTTTTTTTAAAGTCAATGCGTAAACATTTTCATAACGATATTCTGTTATGTTTATTGATAAGTTTAATATATTCATTAATTTAAAAGCAGCACATCAGTAATATGTACAAAAATGACTAGATTTTCTTCTTCTTCATATAACAAGACGACACTCTAAAAGTGTTAAACATGAATGTGTCTTACTCAACCTGAACCTTGCTAAAATTCTTCTTGGTCTCACTCCTATTCCCTAGTAACATAGTACAGTCTACTAAGCAGACGACTGGTTTTCAAGCTATTGTAAACCCATGTTTTAGTCGCACAACTGAGCAGTCAAATTCCACCCACCCCCGCTCCCCCACCCCCATGGAACTTGAGCCCCTCGTATGGAAACAACACTTTAAGGCAGTGGTCCCCAACATTTTTTTCTCGCCGCGGTCTAGGAAAGGTTTGATGATTTGACCGCGGACCCCTTAACAGAGGTGCGGCGGGGCGGGGGGGGGGGAGTCTATTATTGTTTTTGTTTTTAAAACCACAGCCGCTCAGCTCCCGGTTTACCTCGCGTCCATGGAAAGTCGCACAATGCCGAGAGAAATGCACAGCAGTAAATACACAACTGTGGAGAAATAGTATAGCCTAAGCTTGATGACGCAATTCGGTAGGCTCCGCCCACCGCAGTAGCAATGGCGTCATTCCGCCATATTGTGTTGTGGTTTATTGTAGATTTTAGTGTATACGTCATTTGGTACAAATGACGTATACTCAACCGACAGTTGGGAGCACATGGTTTGCTTGATAATCAGTCGAGCTCTGTGCATCATAGGATGCGGACGCATGTTCTAGTAGAGTCTAGCTCCTGAGTTTACCTTTATGTCAGTTTATGTTCAAGAATTAAATGATTGTTGATGTTACTTCACTGCAGTTAACTTCATAATTTGAGTTGTCTGAATTATTACACATTCTACAAGTATTATCATTACAAGGACCCGTAACAACAACAATAAATACACAACAGTAAATAGAAATGAAATAATTTAACGTTTCTTGGGCGGGGCCCAGTACCATTTAGACCATGGACCGATGCCGTTCCGCGACACGCGGGGCTGGGCACCACTGCTATAAGGAGACTGTCATGTCTTTCAACAATGTCATTGTAAGGTACAACTTTCACTGCAGACTTACACATTTAATGAGAAAGAAAAAGTCCGATTGTATAATTATTAAACACTGAAACCAATGAAACGAAAGCTGCTAAACGTGACAATATTGTGAATCAGTGTCAAGGTAGTTGTGAGGTGGTACAGACTAGGGGTTCGAGTCTCACCGATTCCGGTCATCTTTGTCCCCCGTGGTGCATTAAAAACCTTCCCATTCTCTGCTGTTGTGTGGATTAGAAAAGGTAATAACAAAACTTGGCTAACGGTGGTTAATTCGATAGAGAGCTGACGATCTCCTCCTTACAGTAGATGACACACAGAAAGTACTCACCATCCAGCCCTGGTGATCCACAAGGCATACAGAACGGTAAGGACAGCCCCAGGTCCAAGTTGAAACAAACTTGACTTAACACAACTTCAATTACAGACAACACAACAAGGAGAAGAACTGGTTGAAAACATTGGATCCTGAAATTAATAAAAATAAAGACTTTCTTACATTATCTATCTATCTATCTATCTATCTATCTATCTATCTATCTATCTATCTATCTATCTATCTATCTATCTATCTATCTATCTATCTATCTATCTATCTATCTATCTATCTATCTATCTATCTATCTATCTATCTATCTATCTATCTATCTATCTATCTATCTATCTATCTATCTATCTATCTATCTATC
This sequence comes from Bulinus truncatus, assembly GCA_021962125.1. Lineage (NCBI taxonomy): Eukaryota > Metazoa > Mollusca > Gastropoda > Planorbidae > Bulinus > Bulinus truncatus. The sequence goes on from JAGDYQ010000238.1 coordinate 293,388, forward strand.
TATCTATCTATCTATCTATCTATCTATCTATCTATCTATCTATCTATCTATCTATCTATCTATCTATCTATCTATCTATCTATATCTATCTATCTATCTATCTATCTATCTATCTATCTATCTATCTATCTATCTATCTATCTATCTATCTATCTATCTATCTATCTATCTAATCTATCTATCTATCTATCTATCTATCTATCTATCTATTTATCTATCTATGCTATGACTCACATCATGATAGACATTCTATCCTCCAGCTGCTAGTTGAATATTTCTGTAAACTCTCCGTCACTTTATATATGTTTTATTGACTGACCAAACGTTCAGTTTACATTATGATCACATGTTCAGTTTTCAAACCGGACTTTCATTTAGAACGTGCCTGTTTAGCGGTATTGGACTCGCGGACATACCAGGTGGTCAGTATTTGGTTAGATCTGTTTTCTTTGTTATTTGTTTTTCTCGGACTTTATGAAAATACATTTTGAAAATGTTCCCCCAACTGACCTCACGTAGTTGAAAAACAAACAAACAATTATCCAAAAAAAAAAACATCCACAAACTTCCACAAACATACACAAACATCCACAAACTCACACACATTTAAAAAGAAAATTCACAACTACATCTTGTTTTATTTGAAATACAAATGAACTTAATCGATTAGGCCCGATACAAGAGGCGTACTCATAGCTAAAATGATAAAACGAATCACATTTTTAAATTATATATCGTTTCAGTACTGTGAAAAATAAATACTTTAACTATATAGCTGCGGAACAAAGTTAGCTTCCTACCAATCTCAAAATTCAGACACTGATAATCAAGTTTATATTATTCATTATTTCTCTGCTAAATTTGAATGAAATATTTTCAAATTTCACATTATTCCGTTTCAGTCTGATATTGGAAATACAATTGCTCTAGTAATGTCTCTAAGTTCTGAGTACTACAAGTAGGCGTGAGTATGACTGATTTCTGGGGTGACTTTGTGAATCAATTTGTGAAGTTGAGGACGTAGTATTTCATGATTGAAATGAGTTTCAACAAATGTAGGAGTTTATTTTTATCCTTCTTTTCTTAGACATAGTTTAATATCCTTCAATGACTAAATTATTTATGGTTTTTTTCTAATGAAAGTGACATTTAAACTGCATTAGAAAGACATGATTAAATTCTAATCTGCTCTTCTTGTTTCCACGGAACCAATAAAAATTGCGGGCGGGAAAAGGATCATTTTCAAACCACCGTAGCTTTCCTATAGATAATTGAGATTATTAATTTTTTTTTTTTAATGTATAGATGCCAGAAGACCAACTCTACATTTTTATATTTAGAATTGTCTGGTAAATTGGATAGGGCAAATTTTGTTTGCTTTTTCTCAAAATTGATGTTTTAATTGATGTACATTCACAAAAACGTAAGCGTATACATGAGCTGTTTGTTTGTCACAACTTACTTGTGGATATTACCTAGTTGTTGAGCCTTTATGTTTTGAGGTTTCCTTGGGTGCAGGATAACGATCAGGGAAAATCGGTTTCCATCAATGTAGCACAGTTAAAATCCTTAAAATATTCTTTGGTTTAAAATATTTGTTTTAATTGTCTCGTTAGTTGTAAAATGTATTCACCGTCTGATTACATTTGGTTCATTTATAAAGCTTTAATTCCGTTAGCTTAATCTGGCGGTTGTCGTGTGTGTCGTTGTGTGTCGTGTGTGTCGTTGTGTGTCGTTGTGTGTCTTGTGTGTCGTGTGTGTCGTTGTGTGTCGTGTGTGTCGTGCTTTGGTAAACTGGAAATAATGACTACTACTCTCTTGAGGTTCAATAGATTTGAAATTTTGAACATTTGTGTAATCTATGTTATGAATAGTTTATATGTTATGAATAGTTTATATATTTATGGTAGTAGCGATGTTATGTTATGAATAGTTTATATATCTATGGTAGTAGCGGTGTTATGTTATGAATAGTTTATATATCTATGGTAGTAGAGGTAGGTGTTATGTTATGAATAGTTTATATATCTATGGTAGTAGCGATGTTATGTTATGAATAGTTTATATATCTATGGTAGTAGCGGTGTTATGTTATGAATAGTTTATATATCTATGGTAGTAGCGGTGTTATGTTATGAATAGTTTATATATCTATAGTAGTAGCGGTGTTATGTTATGAATAGTTTATATATCTATGGTAGTAGCGGTGCTATGTTATGAATAGTCTATAGATTTATGATAGTAGCAGCCCCGTAGCGTGAAAATTCTACAGCAGGGGCCAGGCATTAACGGGGGGGGGGGGGGGTGGGCAGGTAATACATTTTACTAAGTAGAGCAAATAAGCAGAGGGGGCCAGACAAAACGCAAGGGGGGCCCGGCCCCCCCACGCTACGGGCCTGAGTAGTAGCCGTGTTATATTATGAATAGTTTATATATTTATGGTAGTAGTGGTGTTATGTTATGAATAGTTTAAATACATTACATAAATGGTACAGCGAAAGAAGTATGAACAAAAATAAAAAAAAACAACTTTAAAAAATAGACTTTCGTTAGTTTTTTTTGTTTATTTCTTGAGGTAATACAAATATTTATAGAATTATGACTAAAAATAAAAGAAAAAAGGTTGGGTATCGTTTGGAATAGTAATTTATGACGTGAAAATATTAAAGCTTCACAAGATTCATGAGTAATTGTATCTTTAAAAAATGGCTGATTAATAAAGGAATCCAGCTGTAGTCCACCTGTAAATATTAGTCATCGAATATATTTTTATCGGATATTTCCCCTAGCATTTTTTAACCATGAAACTAATAGTCGTTCAAATAAAATCTACTTTTGAGGAAACGATTTCTGAAACTTTCTTCTATTGTAATGTTTTTATTACAACGTTTTTTTAACTTCACTTCTGGTTCCTTTTGTTTGTTTGTCCGCGGGATTTCGCAATCCAATTTTAGACCACTCAGAACCCGATGACAATGCAATATTCTTACTATTTCATTATGATTTGATGAGTTTCTTAATAAATAAACTTAAATATGTATGACAAATAGTTCACAACCTTGTCTAAACCAAGGGAAATTACTGGTGCTAAAAATAGAGAAAGAAAAAACGAATAATGAATTATTTCTTCACAAATGCACACAAATATGTTTGATTACGCAGGTGTCTCCTGGAGTGGAAAAGAGAACAATTTTATGACTATGGTAGTTCCATGTTCTATGAGGTACATTGAGATTCAACTTTGACCCTGGTACTTGTTGCAAGCTCATGCACATTCTAAAAGACTGCCACTTCTGGCTGAGGAGTTAGGCACACTTTACATGCCCCCTCTGTCAGTGGTGGCAAGAGAAATCCTTGATTATCTAGCTGATTGTCTAGCTGATTGTCTAGCTGATTGTCTAGCTGATTAAAGTACATAAACTGTTGACGATCTAGCTGATTGACAGTAGATAAACTATTGACGATCTAGCCGATTGGCAGTAGATAAACTATTGACGATCTAGCCGATTGGCAGTAGATAAACTTTTGACGATCTAGCCGATTGGCAGTAGGTAAACTATTGACGATCTAGCCGATTGGCAGTAGATAAACCCTGTTGGTCTGGCCAGTCTAGGTAGGTGCTACAACCCTTTATTTCTGACATATTGTGCACATTCAGCCACCGCTACATATGCACCAGGTGGTGTGGATAGATAAATAGGTAAAGAGAGATAGATAGACAGACAGATAGACAGACAGACTGAATGACAGAGAGAAAGACAGATAGTCAATTGGTGCATTTCAAATAAATGCCTAAGACTAATAATAGAATCGATTCTAACAATAGAATCAATTCGCTAACAAAATAGCAGACGGTATACAAGAAAGGCAAAGAAAACCTGCTATTGTCAAGAAACCTGGATCATTGGTCACACGCTGTGAGTATGGGAATGAGTGCATGCTCTTAAGAACGAATGAAAGGATTCGTTACAAAAGCCTTTAAGAGCAGGATTTAACAAATATTAGTTTAAGTGATGGGGTAGCACACAATAGGTCAATGATAGCACACAATAGGTCAATGATAGCACACAATAGGTCAATGATAGCACACAACAGGTCAATCATAGCACACAACAGGTCAATCATAGCACAGAACAGGTCAATGATAGCACAAAACAGGTCAATGATAGCACAAAACAGGTCAATGATAGCACACAACAGGTTAATGTCTACGTTGAACATGTTCATTGTGTAGGACGTTGCCTTGTCTCATGTTGACTCTTGGTTTCAAAGTTGATTGTGGGCAGCTAGTTCAACAAATTACAAAATAACAAAGAACATAAAAAAATATATTTCTAAATTATCAAAATGAACGCTTGTGCTCCTTTGGACCAAGTCGTTCAATTTGTTTTACGTCAATGTCTTTTCAAATCATTAGCATTGCATGATTGGTCAAGTATGTCCTCTATACAATTATAAGTAAGTGGTGTCTCATGGCAACTAGATTTACCGGGCAACGCCGGGGTATTACAACTGGTATATATATTATATGCTAACTAGCATCGACTATTTTATAAGTGCCCCCCCCCCCACCACCCCCAGCCCCAAGTCTTAAAAATAAGAACCAGTAATAAAAATAGTCGCTGGTAGCCAAGGATTTTTTTTTTTTGTAATCTTACACCACTAGTTAAATGTTGGGTTATTGAGCGAAAAACTAATCACTGAAAAAAATATCATTGATAATAAAAAAAAAAGCCTTAATATATTTTAAGATTCACACGTTCGGGCAATTTTTTAAATCAATTTTATGTCTAGTTATATCCTTATATCTATTTTCAAATTATAATAGAAGGCCTATAGCACAACACATTGTTGGAAAAAAGCAGTTGTATTACAAGAATGACTTTCAATAAATTCATTTATAGAAAAAACGGATTTCTCAAACACATTTTTCAATTAAATCAAATATCATATTAATATAACACTGAATGATATATTGCTACTAAAAAAATGTCGGTGACCGGTGTGTAGTGGCTGATGTAAACAAGGAATGCGCATTCTGCATAATATTAGTTTTCTGCTTTTTTATTAGTAATGCTATTTTTACCACTAGTGTCTCAATATTTATGCGTTATATTTCACAACCCTGAAGTCTTCTATTAGTAATATGGATAGTGTCACAGTACTCAAAGGTGGGGGACGGATGGTCGTGCGATAAAACGCTCGACTGTCGACCCGGGGGTTCCTGGCTCTATCTTCGGTGAGGACCAATGGATATTTCAGGTCATGGTTAACGTCACCGCTATATACTCCCGTGATGGCTCCAAAGTCATTGCACCATCAACTATAGTGGAGATGAAAGAAGGACAATAACAAATACCGTCCCATTATTGGTATATAGCAGTGGTCCCCAGCCCACGGTACCGGTGCGTGGATACAATGGTACTGGGCCGCCCAAGTAATATTAAAATATTTCCGTTTATTCACTGTTGTGTTATTTCTCTTGGGATTGTGCGACTTTCCATGGAACTTTGGATTGTGCGACTTACCATGGACGATAGGTTAACCGGGAATTCATCTGAAATATAAAAAAAAAAACACCCTCCCCTCTCAGCGGGCTGCGGTGAAATTATCAAATGTTGAGAGGTCCGTGACGAGACAAAGGTTGGGGACCACTGGTTTATAGGATCTAAGAACCTAAGATATTGCATCTCACCTTTACAGGGACACAGTAATCAAAGGACGGATGGCGGGTTTACTGTTACCTAGAGGATTAACTTTTTATAAAGGGTTCATGCATTCCATTCAGTTTATATTTTTCTTTATCTGGGAGCCTTTAACTTTAATAACTGGTTTAGATCATTGCTAGGGAACATCTGTTTTAGATTATTGATAGGGAACATCTGTTTTAAATCATTGATAGGGAACATTTGGTTTAGATCATATCTAGGGAACATTTGGTTTAGATCATATCTAGGGAACATTTGGTTTAGATCATATCTAGGGAACATTTGGTTTAGATCATTGCTAGGGAACATCTGTTTTAGATTATTGACAGGGAACATCTGTTTTAGATCATTGATAGGGAACATTTGGTTTAGATCATATCTAGGGAACATTTGGTTTAGATCATTGATAGGGAACATTTGGTTTAGATCATTGATAGGGAACATTTGGTTTAGATCATTGATAGTGAACATTTGGTTTAGATCATTGCTAGGAAACATTTGGTTTAGATCATTGATAGGGAACATTTGGTTTAGATCATTTCTAGGAAACATTTGGTTTAGATCATTGATAGGGAACATTTGGTTTAGATCATTGATAGTGAACATTTGGTTTAGATCATTGTTAGGGAACATTTGGTTTAGATCATTGATAGGGAACATTTGGTTTAGATCGTTGATAGGGAACATTTGGTTTAGATCATTGATAGGGAACATTTGGTTTAGATCATTGATAGGGAGCATTTGTTTTAAATCATTGATAGGGAACATTTGGTTTAGATCATTGATAGTGAACATTTGGTTTAGATCATTGATAGGGAGCATTTGGTTTAGATTATTGATAGGGATCATTTGGTTTAGATCATTGATAGAGAACATTTGGTTTAGATCATTGATAGTGAACATTTGGTTTAGATCATTGATAGGGAACATTTGGTTTAGATCATTGATAGGGAACATTTGGTTTAGATCATTGATAGGGAACATTTGGTTTAGATCATTGATAGGGAGCATTTGTTTTAAATCATTGATAGGGAACACTTGGTTTAGATCAATGATAGGGAACATTTGGTTTAGATCATTGATAGTGAACATTTGGTTTAGATCATTGATAGGGAACATTTGGTTTTGATCATTGATAGGGAACATTTGGCTTAGATCATTGATAGGGAGCATTTGTTTTAAATCATTGATAGGGAACATTTGGTTTAGATCATTGATAGGGAACATTTGGTTTAGATCGTTGATAGGGAACATTTGGTTTAGATCATTGATAGGGAACATTTGGTTTAGATCATTGATAGGGAGCATTTGTTTTAAATCATTGATAGGGAACATTTGGTTTAGATCATTGATAGTGAACATTTGGTTTAGATCATTGATAGGGAGCATTTGGTTTAGATTATTGATAGGGATCATTTGGTTTAGATCATTGATAGAGAACATTTGGTTTAGATCATTGATAGTGAACATTTGGTTTAGATCATTGATAGGGAACATTTGGTTTAGATCATTGATAGGGAACATTTGGTTTAGATCATTGATAGGGAACATTTGGTTTAGATCATTGATAGGGAGCATTTGTTTTAAATCATTGATAGGGAACACTTGGTTTAGATCAATGATAGGGAACATTTGGTTTAGATCATTGATAGTGAACATTTGGTTTAGATCATTGATAGGGAACATTTGGTTTAGATCATTGATAGGGAACATTTGGTTTAGATCATTGATAGGGAGCATTTGTTTTAAATCATTGATAGGGAACATTTGGTTTAGATCATTGATAGGGAGCATTTGGTTTAGATCATTGATAGGGAGCATTTGGTTTAGATCATTGATAGGGAACATTTGGTTTAGATCATTGATAGGGAATATTTGGTTTAGATCATTGATAGTGAACATTTGGTTTAGATCATTGATAGGGAACATTTGGTTTAGATCATTGATAGGGAACATTTGGTTTAGATCATTGATAGGGAACATTTGGTTTAGATCATTGATAGGGAGCATTTGGTTTAGATCATTGATAGGGAACATTTGTTTTAAATCATTGATAGGGAACATTTGGTTTAGATCATTGATATGGAACATTTGGTTTAGATCATTGATAGGGAACATTTGGTTTAGATCATTGATAGTGAACATTTGGTTTAGATCATTGATAGGGAACATTTGGTTTAGATCATTGATAGGGAACATTTGGTTTAGATCATTGATAGGGAGCATTTGTTTTAAATCATTGATAGGGAACATTTGGTTTAGATCATTGATAGGGAGCATTTGGTTTAGATCATTGATAGGGAGCATTTGGTTTAGATCATTGATAGGGAACATTTGGTTTAGATCATTGATAGGGAACATTTGGTTTAGATCATTGATAGGGAATATTTGGTTTAGATCATTGATAGTGAACATTTGGTTTAGATCATTGATAGGGAACATTTGGTTTAGATCATTGATAGGGAACATTTGGTTTAGATCATTGATAGGGAACATTTGGTTTAGATCATTGATAGGGAGCATTTGGTTTAGATCATTGATAGGGAACATTTGTTTTAAATCATTGATAGGGAACATTTGGTTTAGATCATTGATAGTGAACATTTGGTTTAGATCATTGATAGGGAACATTTGGTTTAGATCATTGATAGGGAACATTTGGTTTAGATCATTGATAGTGAACATTTGGTTTAGATCATTGATAGGGAACATTTGGTTTAGATCATTGATAGTGAACATTTGGTTTAGATCATTGATAGGGAACATTTGGTTTAGATCATTGATAGGGAACATTTGGTTTAGATCATTGATAGTGAACATTTGGTTTAGATCATTGATAGGGAGCATTTGGTTTAGATCATTGATAGTGAACATTTGGTTTAGATCATTGATAGGGAACATTTGGTTTAGATCATTGATAGGGAGCATTTGGTTTAGATCATTGATAGTGAACATTTGGTTTAGATCATTGATAGGGAGCATTTGGTTTATATCATTGATAGGGAGCATTTGGTTTAGATCATTGATAGGGAGCATTTGGTTTTGATCATTGATAGGGAACATTTGTTTTAAATCATTAATAGGGAACATTTGGTTTAGATCATTGATAGTGAACATTTGGTTTAGATTATTGATAGGGAACATTTGTTTTAAATCATTGATAAGGAACATTTGGTTTAGATCATTGATAGGGAACATTTGTTTTAAATCATTGATAGGGAACATTTGGTTTAGATCATTGATAGTGAACATTTGGTTTAGATCATTGATAGGGAACATCTGTTTTAAATCATTGATAGGGAACGTCTGTTTTAGATCATTGCTAGCGAACATCTGTTTTAGATCATTGATAGGGAACATCTGGCGAAGGTCATTGATAGGAAACGTCAGGTATAGATCTTTGATAGGGAACATGTGTTATAGATTATTGAAGGGAACAATACGTTTAAATCATTGATGATACAACTGGTTTAGACTATTGAACGGAACATCTTGTTTAGATCAATGGATAGAGGTGTGTCATTTGTTGGCGTCAGTTCCTGACGTAAAAAAATGTTGTCGAATACTGAGCTTTCAGTGAAGGAAGGAGTAAATAAATAATTAGCGTCATGTGTCACGTTGGGTTGTATCATTGTCATACAGGTACCGGGGAGGTTTGGTTTACTTTAACCCACATAAAACATTCTGTGGGCCAAGAAAAATGACATTGCGTTAAATATATCAATGGTCACCATTCAAAGCCCGTGTCTGTGTGTGAGTGTGTGTCTCTGTGTGTGTGTGTCTCTGTGTGTGTGAGTCACAAGACATTTGATCACTAGCACTTGACGCTGATATGCTTGCATTTATTGAAATCAATCAATAGTTACCCCTAAAGAAGAGTTATTGCAATCGACATGAGTAAATTTGTCTATAATTATGTCAAGAAACGCCAATAATCATAAATCTACTTGTTTGGAGGACATATGTCCTGATCAATGTCAGAATCAAAATATTTTCTATAAACACAAACATTTTTTTTCAACAGCTGAATGAAGATGTGAGCAGTTTAAATGGCACAGAAAATATTTTTTTACAAAAAGCGCATCGATATTTAATTGATTAATAGATCTCTCAATTACTGATATTGGTTTTCTAAAAGTGTATCATTTATATTTTGATATTCAGTAGCAGTTGTTTAAAAAAAAGAAGCACTTTCGACTTATGGTGTAATACAGAATAATGAATTCTGAAACAACTTCGTCCATCTCAACAAATACAATATCAAAAATCTAATCATCGATTATAAAAATATCAAACTCCTTTTAGAAAAACTCAATTTCAGTGACTTTGAAAACAGAGTAAAAAAAGATGCTTGATAAACAATGATCCAGTTATGTCGATAAACAATGATCCAGTTATGTCGATAAACAATGATCCAGTTATGTCGATAAACAATGATCCAGTTATGTCGATAAACAATGATCATTTTATATATGTATTATTAAACGTGTTCTAATAAAATTAACTTATTTTAAGGTAAGATACCCCGCCCCTCTATATCCATCATCATATTCAAGTCGCTTCACTCATTAAATGGCTTTTAATTACTCTGAATGGGGCGTGGCATTTACTCTGCTTTTAAAAGACGTGATGAAAATCCAAGCTGCTCTTCTGATTTCTTCTTCCTTCGGCTCTACAGCCCATTTAGGGCCCCGGCCTGCCATACTGCTCTTCTCCACTTTTCCCGCTCCACGGTCTTCTTCCTCCACTCTCTCACTCCTATGTCTTTATGGTCTTTCTCCACTTCCTCCAACCATCTGCTTTTTGGTCTCCCTTTAGGCCTTTTCTCATTGGGTGTTGCCTTATATATTGCTTTTTGGACCTCTGTTGTTTTCCATTCTTTCTATTCGCCCTACCCACCTCAATCTATTCATTTTGATTTCAGCTGTTCGTCGTATAGTCCGTACGGCTCTGAATTGGTTCTACTTCTCCACTCTTCTGATTGCATTAAAAAAACAATAACAATCGCGGAGAAAGAAAATTTTTGAAACCACCAAGTTTGTCTTTGTAGTTGGTATTACTGAGATTTTATTGAAAATATTAGGTTGTCCTAAAAGTACCAACATTTCTACATTTAAACACTATGATAGCTTAGTTGTGTTAAATTTTTTTTTTTACTTTTCAAAGATGTACTTTTAAAAAAAGTATAGTTGTGCTATACATTTATTTTCTTTTTGAAAAAATATTTAAATCTGAAATGAAAACGTGAACTTAGAAACTGAGGTAATACATACAAATAAGCGTGGGTCTACTTGATTTCTATTTGTTGCTGGTTGTATATGTTAGAATCACAAATAATGTTTAATATAGTGTTTGTGCATTCTGTTCAATATATATTGTATACAGGAAGAAAAACAAAAGCCAACAAACAAAAAACAAAATTAAACTCTCTAAAAAGAAGATTGTCTTATATTATTACAAGACAAATATTTTCATACTTGACATATCGATCTATTTTTTGTTTTAATTTGTAAATGTTTTGAAAATAAAAATTGAACTTTTTATTGTTCCTTTTTTTTAAAGAATAATATGTCTAACTGAGATCGATATTTGATCTATTTAAATAGTTGAATGAGAGTTTTTCTGTTGTATTTTGTGTTCAATTTGAATAGTTAATGGAATATTTAAATTATGGATTCAACTGATACTAGGTACTTCCTGTCAATGTGACCAGTTAAAAAGAATGTATTGATCTTCTAGCTAAAGACTTAAACTCATTTTTGAAATAATATTAAAACAAAGACTTGTGAATATATTCCTAGCTATTAGAACATGGCCCATAATATTGAAACCCAGGACTACTTATTTAAACCCAGCCGATGCTATTAGAACCAAGGCTTAGCCAACGAAACACAGGACAACTTATTTAAACCCAGCCGTTGCTACTGGAATCAAGACTTAGTTAAGGAAACCCAAGACTACATATTTAAACCCAGCCGTTGCTATTGGAACCAAGACTTAGACAATGAAACCCAGGACAACTTATTTAAGCCCAGCCGATACTATTG
>JAGDYQ010000238.1:305642-317048 GCA_021962125.1 Bulinus truncatus
ACATGGTACAAAATGATGTGAGATGAAGAATCAAGTCCGTCTGTTCTACTCTACCAAAATCTTTCGTCTGCATAAACTAATATTTTTACTTCCGCTCAGCTAAGTGGCCAGATAATTAAAATCATCTCTGTGCCAACTGTAAATTCTCTAGCCTAATCTGATTATTACAGATCCTATAAACCAGTGGTCCCCAACCTTTTTCTCGCTACGGACCTCTCAACATTTCATAATTTCACCGCAGCCCGCTGGGAGGGGAGGGTGTTTTTTTTTATATTTCAGATGAGTTCCCGGTTAACCTCTCGTCCATTGAAAGTCGCACTATCCAAAGAGAAATAACACAACAGTGAATAAACGGAAATATTTTAATATTACTTGGGCGGCCCAGTACCATTGTTTCCACGCACCGGTACCTTGGGCTTGGGACCACTGCTATAATCCAATAATGGGACGGTATTTGCATTGCCCTTCTTTCATCGCCATCATAGTTGATGGTGCAATGACTTTGGAGCCATTACGGGAGTATATAGCGGAGACTTAAACCATGACCTGAAATATCCATTGGTACTCACCGAAGATAGATCCAGGAACCCCAAAGTCGACAGTCGAGCGTTTTATCACACGATCATCCGTCCCCCACCTTTGAGTACTGTGACACTATCCATATTACCAATAGAAGACTTCAGGGTTGTGAAATATAAAGCATAAATATTGAGACACTAGTGGTAAAAATAGCATTACTAATAAAAAAGCAGAAAACTAATATTATGCAGAATGCGAATTCCTTGTTTACATCACCCACTACACACCGGTCACCGACATTTTTTAGTAGCAATATATCATTCAGTATTATATAAATATCATATTTGATTTAATTGAAAAATGTGTTTGAGAAATCCGTTTTTTCTATAAATGAATTTATTGAAAGTCATTCTTGTAATACAACTGCTATTTTCCAACAATATGTTGTGCTATAGGCCTTCTATTATAATTTGAAAATAGATATAAGGATATAACTAGACATAAAATTTATTTAAACAAGCAATTAAGCCTGTTCCATTCTGGACACAGGATGTGTTAGCGCATTTTCTTGTTATGTATCAGTACGTATGTTAGCTTTCAGTAAATATTTGTAAATTTTGGAAATGTTTATGAATTCAATTGTGTAATGCATATATCTGTAAAAAAATATTATAAAGACGTTTCTTTATATTTGAAAAAAATTATTTTCTCTTAAATCTAACTACAAGTGGTTTGTGGTTACTGAAATAGGACTCATAATTGAAAACTTTCGAAATTATAGTCATTTAATCGTCCGAAAACTCCGTCAATTGTTGCATAGCTCTGATACTTTCAATTAAACTCAGAACACAAGCTTACTATTTCATTTGATGAGTTTCTTAATAAATCTTGGTGAAACTAAGTGCTGCAGTATTTCGCACCAAATGAATGGGTTATTGAACGTACAAGGTGTATATATAATATATAAGCCTCTTAGGAGCCCTGAATCCCGGCCCTCAGAGGTCCTATCGCGAAATGAACTTTTGATGTACACATGGCAGGCCAAGACCTACAAAATGATATATACATCATGGGTCTAGGACTTATGGTTGCTGAGATATATGGCGCTCCTTTATTAATATAGCTTATATAGTAAAAAACGGTACTTTATAAGCCCCCTTTTACGGCCCTCATAGGTCAGATCGCGAAATGAACTTTTGCTGCACACATGGCAGGCCAAGACCTACAAAATGATATATACATCATGGGTCTAGGACTTATGGTTGTTGAGATCTAGGGTGATGACAGACAGACAGACAGACAGACAGACAGACAAAACGGGGATAATAGAGCATTTTTTTTTAGAAAATGCTCTAAAAATTGCCCGAACGTGTGAATTTTAAAATATATTAAGGCTTTTTTTTATTATCAATGATATTTTTTTCAGTGATTAGTTTTTCGCTCAATAACCCAAGATTTAACTAGTGGTGTAAGATTACACAAAAAAAAAATCCTTGGCTACTAGCGACTATTTTTATTACTGGTTCTTATTTTTAAGCCTTGGGGTTGGGGGTGGTGGTGGTGGGGTACTTAAAAATAGTCGATGCTAGTTAGCATATAATATATACCAGTTGTAATACCCCGGCGTTGCCCGGTAAATCTAGTTGCCATGAGACACCACTTACTTGACTGTATAGAGGGACATACTTGCACTAATCATACAATGCTAATGATTTGAAAAGAGCATTATTAATGGAATAAATGAATAAATCATCCAAAGGAGCACAAGGTTCATTTTGATAATTTAGGAAATATATTTTCATGTTCTTTGTTATTTTGTAATTAGGGGAACTAGCGGCCCACAATCAACTTATGAAAAACCAAAGACACAACATGATCAAGGCAACGTCCTACACAATGAACATGTTCAATGTAGACATTAACCTCTTGTGTGCTATCATTGACCTATTGTGTGCTATCATTGACCTATTGTGTGCTATCATTGACCTATTGTGTGCTATCATTGACCTATTGTGTGCTATCATTGACCTATTGTGTGCTATCATTGACCTATTGTGTGCTATCATTGACCTATTGTGTGCTGTCATTGACCTATTGTGTGCTATCATTGACCTATTGTGTGCTATCAATGACCTATTGTGTGCTATCATTGACCTATTGTGTGATAATATCATTATTGACCTATTGTGTGCTATCATTGACCTATTGTGTGCTACCCCATCACATAAACTAATATTTGTTAAATCCTGCTCTTAAAGGCTTTTGTAACGAATCCTTTCATTCGTTCTTAAGAGCGTGCACTCATTCCCATACTCACTGCTGTGACCAATGATCCAGGTTTCTTGACAATAACAGGTTTTCTTTGCCTTTCTTGTATATCGTCTGCTATTCTGTTAGCGAATCGATTCTATTATTAGAATCGATTCTATTGTTAGTCTTAGGCATTTATTTGAAATGTACCAATTGAAGAATAAAAATCACCTTTCGACTATCTGTCTTTCTCTCTGTCAGTCAGTCTGTCTGTCTATCTGTCTGTCTGTCTATCTATCTCTCTTTACATATCTATCTATCCACACCACCTGGTGCATGTGTAGCGGTGGCTGAATGTGCACAGTATGTCAGAAATAAAAGGGTTGTAGCACCTACCTAGACTGGCCGGAACAACAAGGTTTATCTACTGCCAATCAGCTAGATCGTCAATAGTTTGTCTACTGTCAATAAGCTAGATTGTCAATAGTTTATCTACTGCCAATCAGCTAGATCGTCAATAGTTTATCTACTGCCAATCAGCTAGATCGTCAATAGTTTATCTACAGCCAATCGGCTATATCGTCAATAGTTTATGTACTTTAATCAGCTATATCGTCAATAGTTTATGTACTTTAATCAGCTATATCGTCAATAGTTTATGTACTTTAATCAGCAAGATCGTCAATAGCTTATGCACTTTAATCAGCAAGATCGTCAATAGCTTATACACTTTAATCAGCTAGATCGTCAATAGCTTATGTACTTTAATCGGCTATATCGTCAATAGTTTATCTACTGCCAATCGGCTATATCGTCAATAGTTTATCTACTGCCAATCGGCTATATCGTCAATAGTTTATCTATTGCCAATCGGCTATATCGTCAATAGTTTATCTACTGCCAATCGGCTATATCGTCAATAGTTTATCTACTGCCAATCGGCTATATCGTCAATAGTTTATCTACTGCCAATCGGCTATATCGTCAATAGTTTATGTACTTTAATCAGCTAGACAATCAAGGGTTTCAGAGGGGGCATGTAAAGTGTGCCTAACTCCTCAGCCAGAAGTGGCAGTCTTTTAGAGTGTGCATGAGCTTGCAACAAGTACCAGGGTCAAAGTTGAATCTCAATGTACCTCATAGAACATGGAACTACCATAGTCATAAAATTATTCTCTTTTCCACTCCAGGAGACACCTGCGTATTCAAACATATTTGTGTGCATTTGTGAAGAAATAATTCATTATTCGTTTTTTCTCTCTCTATTTTTTAGCACCAGTAATTTCCCTTGATTTAGACAAGGTTGTGAACTATTTGCCATACATATTTAATTTTATTTATTAAGAAACTCATCAAATCATAATGAAATAGTAAGAATATTGCATTGTCAGTGGGTTCTGAGTTTTATTGAAAGTATCAGAGTGGAAAGTGGTCTAAAATTGGATTGCAAAATTCCGCGGACAGACAAACAAACAAAAGGAACCAGAAGTGAAGAAAAACGTTGTCATAAAAACAATTATTATAGAAGAAAGTTTCAGAAATCGTTTCCTCAAAAGTAGATTTTATTTGAACGACTATTAGTTTCATGGTTAAAAAATGCTAGGGGAAATATCCGATAAAAATATATTGGGATGACTAATATTTAGAGGTGGGCTACAGCTGGATTCCTTTATTAATCAGCCATTTTTTAAAGATACAATTATTCATGAATCTTGTGAAGCTTTAATATTTTCAAGTCATAAATTACTATTCCAAACAACACCCAACCTTTTTTTTTAATTGTTAGTCATAATTCTATAAATATTGGTATTACCTCAAGAATTAAAAAAATTAACGAAAGTGTATTTTTAAAGTTGTTTTTTAATTTTTGTTTATACTTCTTTCGCTATAGTTAATTACCATGCATGTACCATTTATGTAATGTATTGAAACTATTCATAACATAACACCACTACTACCATAGATATATAAACTATTCATAACATATAAACTATTCATAACATATAAACTATTCATAACATAGACTACACAGATGTTCGAAATTTCAAAACTATTGAACCTCAAGAAGGTAGTAGTCATTATTTCCAGTTTCCCGAAACACGACACACACAACACACACGACACACAAGATACACACGACACACAACGACACACACGACACACACGACACACACGACAACCGCCAGATTAAATTAACGGAATTAAAGCTTTATAAATGAACCAAATGTAATCAGACGGTAAATACATAATTACAACTAATGAGACAATTAAAACAAATATTTTAAACCAAAGAATATTTTAAGGATTTTAACTGTGCTACATTGATGGAAACCGATTTTCCCTGATAGTTATCCTGCACTCAATGAAACCTCAAAACATAAAGGCTCAACAACTAGGTAATATCCACAAATAAGTTGTGACAAACAAACAGCTCAGAGTATACGTTTACGTTTTTGTGAATGTACAGCAATTAAAACATCAATTTTGAGAAAAAGCAAACAAAATATATCTTATCCAATTTACCAGACAATTCTAAATGTAAAAATTTAATTGGTCTTCTGGCATCTATACATTAAAAAAAATGTAATAATCTCAATTATCTAAAGGAAAGCTACGGTGGTTTGAAAATGATCCTTTTCCGCCTGTAATTAAATTGGTTCAAGGTGGAAATAGGAAGAGCAGATTAGGAATTTAATCATGTCTTTCTAATGCAGTTTAAATGGTGGCACTTTCATTAGAAAAAAAAACATAAATAATTTAGTCATTGAAGGATATTAAACCATGTCTAAGAAAAGAAGGATAAAAATAAACTCCTATATTTGTTGAAACTTATTTCATTCATGAAATACTACGTACTCAACTTAACAAATTGATTCACAAAGTCACCCCAGATATCAGTCATACTCACGCCTACTTGTAGTACTCAGCACTTAGAGACATTACTAGAGCAATTGTATTTCCAATATCAGACTGAAACGGAATAATGTGAAATTTGAAAATATTTCATTCAAATTTAGCAGAGAAATAATGAATAATATAAATTTGATTATCAGTGTCTGAATTTTGAGCTTGGCAGGAAGCTAACTTTCTGAATTGGTTCCGCAGCTATATAGTTAAAGTATTTTTTTTTCCACAGTACTGAAGCGATATATAATTTAAAAATGTGATTCGTTTTATCATTTTAACTATGAGTACACCTCTTGTATCAAGGCCTAATCGATTAAGTTAATTTGTCATTCAAATAAAACAAGATATAGTTTTGAATCTTTCTTTTTAAATATGTGTATGTATGTTTGTGGATGTTTGTGGATGTTTGTGGATATTTTTTTTGGATAATTGTTTGTTTGTTTTTCAACTACGTGAGGTCAGTTGGGGGAACATTTTCAAAATGTATTTTCATAAAGTCCGAGAAAAACAAATAACAAAGAAAACAGATCTAACCAAATACTGACCACCTGGTATGTCCGCGAGTCCAATACCGCTAAACAGGCACGTTCTAAATGAAAGTCCGGTTTTAAAACTGAACATGTGATCATAATGTAAACTGAACTTTGGTCATTCAATAAAACATATATAAAGTGACGGAGAGTTTACAGAAATATTCAACTAGCAGCTGGAGACTAGAATGTCCAACATGATGTGAGTCATAGCATAGCATAGCATAGATAGATAGATAGATTAGATAGATAGATAGATAGATTATAGATAGATAGATAGACAGACAGACAGACAGACAGACAGATAGATAGATAGATAGATAGATAGATAGATAGATAGATAGATAGATAGATAGATAGATAGATAGATAGATAGATAGATAGATAGATAGATAGATAGATAGATAGATAGATAGATAGATAGATAGATAGATAGACAGATAGATAGATAGATAGATGGATGGATGGATGGATGGATGGATGGATGGATGGATGGATGGATGGATGGATGGATGGATGGATGGATGGATGGATGGATGGATGGATGGATGGATAGATAGATAGATAGATAGATAGATAGATAGATAGATAGATAGATAGATAGATAGATAGATAGATAGATAGATAGATAGATATATAGTATAAGAAAGTCTTGATTTTTATTAATTTCAGGATCCAATGTTTTCAACCTGTTCTTCTTCTTGTCGTGTTGTCTATAATTGATGTTGTGTTAAGTCAAGTTTGTTTCAACTTGGACCTGGGGCTGTCCTTACCGTTCTGTATGCCGTGTGGATCACCAGGGCTGGATGGTGAGTACTTTCTGTGTGTCACCTACTGTAAGGAGGAGATGGTCAGCTCTCTATCGAATTAACCACCGTTAGGCAAGTTTTGTTATTACCTTTTCTAATCCACACAATAGCAGAGAATGGGAATGTATTTAATGCACCACGGGGGACTAAGGTGACTAGAATCGGTGAGACTCGAACCCCTAGTCTGCACCACCTCACAACTACCTTGACACTGATTCACAATATTGTCACGTTTAGCAACTTTCGTTTCATTATTTTCAGTGTTTAAAGTTATCCTCAAACCAAAGCAAATTTCGCGTATCTAGGTAGCTCGCGGGGCGGCGGGGTGGGGCATTTTATATGGAGTGATACTAAAACCGCGGAGAATTTCCGCAGCGGTGCAGAGAGATTACGCGGATTCGCTTCTTTCAGAGTTTTTTCGCGTTTCGCGAGTGTAAACAATCCAAAATGGCTGCCTAGAAACATCGACTCAAATGAAAATCAAGGTTAAAATTGATATAAATGTCTTAAAATTAACAAATAAGACTTACATTTACATATAGAAACTTGAATTATATCAGATTATACACTTTTTACTTGTAAAATACAATAACTGTAGAAAATGTATAATAAGAAGAAAATATCTGCCGACGTCTTCAAACAAAAAAAAAGAAAATTAAAAAAAATCATTATATCCGGTCGGCTGCCGCCCACGTTTGCTTCGCCTAGGTGTAGCGAGGGTTTTTCGCGCTTTGAAAAATCTCACGTGAGAAATAGCGCAGCGGAACGTTTCGCTTTGGTTTGAGGATAGCTTAATAATTATACAATCGAACTTTTTCTTTCTCATTAAATGTATAAGTATGCAGTGAAAGTTATACCTTTCAATGACATTGTTGAAAGACATGACACTCTCCTTAGAGCAGTGGTGCCAAGTTCCGTGTCGCGGAATGGTATCGGTCCATGGTCCAAATGGTAGTGGGCCGCCCAAGAAACGTTAAATTATTTCATTTCTATTTACTGTTTTGTATTTATTGTTGTGCATTTCACTCAGGATTGTTCGACTTTCCATGGACGCGAGGTAAACTGGGAGCTGAGCGGCTGTGGTTTTATAAACAAGTACAATAATAAACGTCACCCCCCCCCCGCCCCTCTGTTAAAATCATCAAACCTTTCCTAGATCGCGGCGAGAAAAATGTTGGGGACCACTGCCTTAAAGTGTTGTTTCCAAACGAGGGGTTCAAGTTCCATGGGAGTGGAGGAGGGGTAGGAATTTGACTGTTCAATTCTGCGACTAAAACATGGGTTACAAGAGCTTGAAAACCATTCGTGTGCTTGGTAGTGGTTATTATTTCCAGTTTCCCGAAACACGACACACACGACACACACGACACACAAGACTGTACTATGTTACTATGGAATAGGAGTGAGACCAAGAAAAATTTTAGAAAGATTCAGGTTGAGTAAGACATATTCATGTTTAACAGTTTTCGAGTGTCGTCTTGTTGTATGAAGAAGAAAAAAATCTTGTCCTTTTGTACACATTACTGATGTGCTGCTTTTAAATTAATGAATATATTAAACTTATCAATAAACATAACCGAATATCATTATGAAAATATTTACGCATTGACTTTGAAAAAAAATTCCATTCCAGATTTCTGCATTAAACGTTACGGCGTATGTAAACGATTTCCCCAACCAAAAATCAACGCCGTCGTCGGCTGGACAGGTGGACTGCCCCCTCACGGGTAAGTATAGTAGGCATAGCCAGTGATCGATACATATGTTAGTAATAATCGATTATCACTCTTCTCTCGTCGACATAACCATCTTTATAATTTAAAGCAATAATTTACAAAAGTTTTAAAGAGCAGTAATAAGCACAAAAGGTCATAGTTCTTCCTTGTACCTAACATTTCTTCATTTGCTCTTAATGCTGTCCTACCCCTTAGTTACCACGTAATGTGTTTACAAACAAGTTTATTAAAATATTATTAGATATTTTATAGTAAATAAAGTACCAGTAGACGTAACTATTAGAACTGAAGTTCGCTCCAGTATATTCCAGACTATTTAATAAATTGAATGCACTCTGTAAGACATCTCAACACCTTTTTAATATTATAAACAACAGAGATCTACTTAGTCCTGATTCTTATCACTGTTTCCCCTTGTCCCACCGCCGTTACATTTACAAAAAGCATTTTGACATTTTTTTTCGAGATATTGCAATACAACTTATGTCCTATCCCCATTACAGCACAACTTATGTCCTACCTCGATTACACCAGCCAAATAATATTTTGCACCCATTTAAAAGATTTCTATTGTGGATATTGTATTAACTTTTTTTGAAAAGCTAACACCATGTGGATACATTAACCACATTTGAGATAGACTGCTTTCTACCAATATATAATAAAGTCTAGTGCCTTAAAGAAAAGACACTGGTATAGTTAGAACGGTAAGATTAGTCCTTACTTCAAGCTGGAAACAAACTTCTGACTTAACACAACTTCAATTACACACAACACGACAAAAAGAAGAACTGCTTGAAAAAACATTTGGATCTCCGAAATTAATAAAAAAATCAAGCACTTTCGTATATTATCCATCCATCTATCTATCTATCTATCTATCTATCTATATCTATCTATATATCTATATCTATCAATCTATCTATCAATCCAACTAAACTAATCCCCGTCATGGGGTTTGATACAATCCCGCTAGCGCTTCTCTTCAATGCTTCGATCACAGTAACCCATTGGCTGCTGATGGTATAAAAACTAGAAATACACTGCTATTAATCATATTACTTTTGTGTGTGGATTGAGTATATATTTTGATAAAAAGCAGGATGTATCACAAAATAACCTTTACTATAAAACTAGTTAGAGATAATGCCATATAAAAGTATACACAGTTCTTTATATTTATGTGGTAACAAATATACTAAATTTGAGCTGGAAGGCCCTGATAAGGAGTGGGGGGGCTGTTTATAATATAATCTTTTTTTTTTTAAATGATGCATTAAATAAGGTAAAACTTAAATAGAATGAACTATAAATAAAACAACATGTTGCACAATAAATGATATTTCCTAATGATACATAATTTTGTAAGTTGATTTAATTAACAGAGAGGTTAACGTCATAAAGGTTGGATAAAATGTATATACCTTCTGATTTATTTAATTATCCTTCAAAACCAGTTCATATTGTAGTGCTTTGAATGATACAAATAGACCCAAACATCTTAGTGGGGATAAAACTGTTTTGAATTAAAACTATAGCTACTCATAAATAAATACAGAAAGTCATCATTAAGTTAAATGTATTACAAGAATGAATGAAATAACAAGTCTTACATCAGATGTAATAAAAAGAATGAATAAAATAATAAGTTTTACACAGGCACGCCCCCAAAGTATCATATTTACTTTCACAAAACAAATTTCAAGTGGTAGGAGGACTTGAGATTTCACATTTTCTCATTCATGTAATATAAGTTTAGAACAAATTACTTGAAATAAATTGTAAATAAACAACATGACGGTACTTTTTTACTAACCCTCGGGGTCGGGTGACATTCTGAGGCTGCAATTTAATTATCATATTGAACGTATGTAATAAATGCGTGGAAAACCAGAATTCCTATTCTTGAATAAAGAGCAATCGATAAAAATATTGCCCCTCATAGTTTTAAACATAATTGTTAGAAATTGGATATTTTGTAAAACATGAGTGCGTATCGCTATTTAACTAGTTCTCTAACAATGTTCTACAAAATGAAAGCAACGCGATTAAAAATGGCAAGTCTCAAAATGATGACTTTCCTTCAGCAGATAAGATTGATTTAAATAGCAGTCGTTTATAAAAATTACGACTTTTATGTATTTTAGTACACATACAAATTGTTACAAATAGCTCATGTATTACAAAAAAAGTACTTCCAAATATATTTTTTTCATAAAAAACAACAAAATGTGAAATAACTTTGTCAATTAAAATATATACCTTTTTTAAAAAAAAACTGAATGATAGATTGCTAATAAATATGCCGGTTCCGGCTTAGAAAAAACTAAAATACGTGTTTTGCAGTGACTTTGCTGATTAACTGATTAAATATTTGCTAATGCTCGATACAAAATTATTCAGTTAAGTGTCGCGATAAATTCATCCAAGAGTTCATATACAACGAATATGGCAGCTTTCGGAAAATTGATCAAAACAAAGGGATGCGAATCCGGCATATATATATATATATATATATATATATATATATATACATATATATACTCCAAAGAATGTAACTACATATATATATATATATATATATATATATATATATATATATATATACATGTATATATGTGCCATATTCTCTGGAGTATGCACACAATCCCAAAC
>JAGDYQ010000238.1:317548-406952 GCA_021962125.1 Bulinus truncatus
CTTAAAATATCGAACACGGAAAAGAATTGAAACCGTTTTACACAAGATTTAAATTATACACAATAAATTCCTCTAATTGATCGATTCTTTCTACTGCCGATATTATTGCAATTTGTAGCTTAGTTTGATAAATCATTTTAATGCTGTACATAAATGGATATTGTTCATCGATATAACTGGATCATTGTTTATCGACATAACTGAATCATTGTTTATCAAGCATCTATTTTACTGTTTTCAAAATCACTGAAATATAGTTTTTCTAAAACGAGATCGATATTTTTATAAGCAATCGATGATTAGATTTTTGATATGGTATTTATTGAGATGGACGAAGTTGTTTCAGGATTCATTATTCTGTATTACACCAAAAGTCGAATGTGCATTTTTTCTTATACAACTGCTATTGAATATCAAAATATAGATGCTATACTTTTAGAAAACCTTTATCAGTAATTGAGACATCAATTAGTCAATTAAATATCGATGCGCTTCTTGTAAAATATATTCTGTGCATTCAAATTGCTAACAATTTTTATTCAGCGGTTAAAAATATTGTATTTGTATTTATAGAAAATATTTTGATTCTTACATTGATCAGGACATACGTCCTCCAAACAAGTAGATTTATGATTATTGGCGTTTTTTGGCATAATTATAGACAAATTTACTCATGTCGATTGCAACAACTCTTCGTTAGGGGCAACTATTGATTGATTTCAATAAATGCAAGCAGATCCGTGTCAAGTGCTAGTGATCAAATGTCTTGTGACTCACACACACAGAGACACGGGCTTTGAATGGTGACCATTGATTTATTTAATGTATTGTCCATTTCCTTGGCCCACAAAATGTTTTATGTGGGTTAAAGTTAACCAAACCTCCTCGGTACATGTATGACACAACCCAAGGACAATGAGCAGGAGTCACGTGAAACATGACGCAAATGATTTATTTACTCATTCCTTTACTGAAAACTCAGTATTTGAGAACATTTTTATGACGCCAACAGTTGACATACCTCCATCCATTGATCTAAACAAGATGTTCCGTTCAATAATTCAACCAACAATGGTCACCAACATTTCTAAACGTAGTTCCCTTCAATAATCTAAACCAGTTGTATCATCAATGATTTAAACGTAGTGTTCCCTTCAATAATCTAAAACGGTTGTTCCCCATCAATGATCTAAAACAGATGTTCCCTATCAATGATTTTTAATAGATGTTCGCTTTCAATGATCTAAACCAGATAGCCCTATCAATGATCTAAAACATATGTTCCCTATCAATGATCTAAAACAGATGTTCCCTAGCAATGATCTAAACCAGATATTTCCTATCAATGATCTAAACAAGATGTTCCCTATCAATAATCTAAACCAGAGGTTCCCAGCCAGTTATCAAAGATAATGGTTCCCAGATAACGGAAAAATATAAACTGAATGGAATGCATGAACGCTTTATAAAAAGTTAAGCCTCTAGGTATCAGTAAACCCGCCACTGTCCTTTGATTACTGTGTCCCTGTAAGGGTGAGATGCAATATCTTAGGTCTTAGATCCTGTCATGGCTAAGTTTATGTGTAGATCAGAGATGAGCAGACAGCGGACGCGTCCGCTTGCGGACGCAGATCCGCAGACTTTTCCGAATCCGCGGACTGACAGCGCACGCTTCGTATGGTTAAGTTGCGGACTCGCGGACTGACGCGGATCTTCTTTAGCGTTACCATAAAAATTTCAAGTCATTTAAACAACTAAATTTCAGCAATGCGGACGCGCGGACTGACTGCGGACCAATGTTATAAGATTCTGCGGACGCGGATCATTGATAGAAATCCGCGGACGGACGCGGACGCTAAATTTCAAGATCCGCACACCTCTGGTGCAGATCAGTTGTATGTATATAATCTATATTTGCTTCTGCTTCTGGTAGGTGTATAATGCAGTCTCTTCGGAGTTATTCTTGTTGACTGCTTTGGTGTATATTAAATTATATTAAGTGTCCACATATGTATGAGACGAAGCCCGTGTAGAAATCACCTAGAGTGGAAGACTATTGTATATATATATATATATATATATATATATATATATATATATATGTATATAGTATATTATTTATTTTATTTATGGGATGCGCATAATATGGTACAAAATGATGTGAGATGAAGAATCAAGTCCGTCTGTTCTAATTTCTTTCACCAAAATCTTTCGTCTGGCAACTAATATTTTACTTCTGTTTGTATATGTACAGATAATTAAAATCATCTGAAATACAACTGTAAATTCCCATTCAAATCTGATTATTATAGATCCTAGAACAGAACTTTAATCGCAAAAGTTAAAGATGAAGCGGTCAGACCTCTCAACATTTCATAAATTTCACCGCAGCCCGCCGGGGGAGGGGAGGGCGTTTTTTTTTATATTTCGATGAGTTCCCGGTTAACCTCTCGTCCTATTGAAAGTTCAATCATCCAAAGAGAAGCTAAATACAACAGTGAATAAACGGAAATATTTTATTATTACTCAGGCGGCCCAGTACCATTGTTTTGCCGCAACGGTACCTTCATATATTTCAACCACTGCTATAATCCAATAATGAATGTATCAGCATTGGTCTTCTTCATCGCCATCATAGTTGATGGTGCAATGACTTTGGAGCCATTACGGGAGTAGTGAGACTTAAAGAACTACTTGACCTGAAATATCCAATTGGTGAACTCACCGAAGATAGATCCAGGAACCCCAAAGTCGAGTAGTCCGAGCGTTTTATCGTACGATCATCCACTACCTCACCTTTGAAGTACTGTGACACAAGTCCATATTGGCCAATAGAAGAATTTCAGGGCTGTGAAATATAAAGCATAAATATTGAGACACTAGTGGTAAAAATAGTAAACTAATAAAAAAGCAGAGAAACTAATATTATGCAGAATGCGAATTTCCTTGTTTACATCTGCCACTAGCATACCGCATCACCGGACATTTTTTAGTAAGCAATATATTATTCAGTATTATAAATATCACATTTGATTTAATTCGAAAAATGTGTTTGAGAAATCCGCTGTTTTTTCTATAAATGAATTTATTCGAAGTCATTCTTGTAATACAACTGCAAGTATTTCCATGAATATAAGGTTGAAGCTACATAGGCCTTCTATTATAATTTTGAAAATAGATATAAGTAGATTATAACTAGACATAAAATTTATTTAAATGGCAAGCAATGGTTTTAAGCCTGTTCACATTCTGGACACAGGATGTAAAGTTAGCGCATTTTCTTGCTATGTATCAAAGTATGGCAAATGTTAGCTTTCAAGTAAATTATTTGCAAATTTTAGAAATAAGTTGATATGAATTAACCAATGTGTAAGCTGCATATATCTGTAAAAAAATATGTAGTAAAGACGTTCTCTTTATATTTGAAAAAAATTATTTTCTTCTTAAATTCTAACTACAAGTGGTTTGTGGTTACTGAAATACATTCATAATTGAAAACTCTTCGAAATTATAGTCATTTAATCGTCCGAAAACTCGCACGTCAGATTGTTGTATAGCTCTGATACTTTCAATTAAACTCAGAACACAAGCTTACTATTTCATTTGATGAGTTTCTTAATAAATCTTGGTGAAACTAAGTGCTGCAGTATTTCGCACCAAATAGAATGTTGTTGAACGTACAATAGAAGGGGTATATATAATATATAGTTTAATATTTTAGGTCCAGTCTGGTAGTCCTATCGCGAAATGAACTTTGATGTACACAGGCAGGCTAAGACTTACAAAATGATATATACATCATGGGTCTAGGACTCACAGTTACTTAGATATATGGCGCTCCTTTATTAATAGTTGAGAGAAAAAACGGTACTTTATAAGCTCCCTTTACGGCCCTCAGGTAATGATCGCGAAATGAACTTGTTAAACACATGGCAGGCCAAGACCTACAAAAACATATACATCATGAATCAGGACTTATGGTTGTTGAGATCTAGGGTGATGACGAGACAGACAGACAGACAGACAGACAGACCAAGGGAAACGGGGATATAGAGCATTTTTTTTAGAAAATGCTCTAAAGTTACCCGAACGTGTGAATTTTAAAATATATTAGGCGCTTTTTTTATTATCAATGATATTTTTTCAGTGATTAGTTTTTCGCTCAATAACCCAAGATTTAACTAGTGGTGTAAGATTACACAAAAAAATCATCGCTACGAGCTGACTATTTTTATTACTGGTTCTTATTTAAGCCTTGGGGTTTGGGGTGGTAAGCGTGGGGTACTTAAAATAGTCGATGCTAGTTAGCATATAATATATATACCACACACCCCGGCGTTGCCCGGTAAATCTAGTTGCCATGAGACACCACTTACTTATAATTGTATAGAGGACATTGGACTGAACAACCTATGCAATGTTAATTACTGAAAAGATGATTATCGTAAAATACAAATTAAATGACTTGGTCCAAAGGAAGGCTACGTTCATTTTGATAATTTAGAAATATATTTTTTTATGTTCTTTGTTATTTTGTAATTTGTTGAACTAGCTGCCCACAATCAACTTTTTGTAAAACTGAGTCAGAATACAGGATGTGGGTGAGAACACCACATAATGAACATGTTCAATGTAGACATTAACCTCTTGTGTGCTATCATTGACCTATTAAAAGAGTCATTGACCTATTGTAAAATAAGTCATTGATTGTTGTGTGTTATCATTAATCATGTCATGTGCTATCATTGACCTAATAGCAAGCTAACAATACGAATCAATAAAGTATCATTGACCTATTGTGTGCTGTCATTGACCTATTGTAAATATAATATTAACGTTTAAATATCAATGACCTATTGCGTATCATTTGAATTAATCCAATGTGCTATCATTGACCTATTGTGTGCTATCATTGACCTATTAAAAAGGCCACCATCACATAAACTAATAGTCATTTGTTAAATCCTGCTCTTAAAGTAGCTTGTAACGAATCCTTTCATTCGTTCTTAAGAGTATGCACCTGATTCCCATACTCACTAAGGCTGTGACCAATAATGATCCAGGTTTCTTGACAATAACAGGTTTTCTTTGCCTTTCTTTTGTATATCGTCTGCTATTTTAGTTAAAGCGAATCGATTCTATTATTAGAATCGATTCTATTGTTAGTCTTAGGCACGGTTATTTGAAATGTACCAATTGAAGAATAAAAATCACCTTCGACTATCTGTCTTTCTCTCTGTCAGTCAGTCTGTCTGTCTATCTGTCTGTCTGTCTATCTATCTCTTTACATATCTATCTATCCACACCACCTGGTGCATGTAGTAGTGGTGGCTGAATGTGCCAGTGTCACAAGATAAAGTGCTGTAGCACCTACCTAGACTGGCCGGAACAACACAGAGTTTATCTACTGCCAATCAGCTAGATCGTCAATAGCTGATGTCTACTGTCAATAAAGTACGATTGTCAATAGTTTATCTACTGGTAATCAGCTAGGATCGTCAATAGTTTATCTAGTGCACATTCATTGCTAGATCGTCATATAATAACATCTTGAGCCAATCGGCTATATCGTCAATAGTTTATGTACTTTAATCAGCTATATGCGTCAAAATAGTTTGTAATGTACATTTAATCAGCTATATCGTCGAATCGTTTATGTAACTTTAATCTAGCAAGAGGTCGTAAAATATGCTTATGCACTTTAATCAGTGAGATCTTCAATAGCTTAGTAACACTTGAACAGCTAGATCGTCAATAGTCATAGTGTAATTTATAATCGGCTAATATCGGTGGCAATAGTCATCATCGTACTGCCAATCGGCTATATCAGTCAAGATTAGTTTATCTACTGCCAATCGGCTATATCGTCAAGTTATGTTTATCAAATAAAGCCAATCGGCTATATCGTCACCATTAGTTTATCTACTGCCAATCGGCTATATACGTCATATAGCTTTATCTACATCATTAATCGGCTATATCGTCAATAGCTTTATCTACTTACCATCTGTTGCTATCGTCGTAATAGTTTATGTACTTTAATCAGCTAGACAATCAAGGGTTTCAGAGGGGGGCATGTAAAGTGTGCCTAACTCCTCAGCCAGAAGTGGCAGTCTTTTTAGAGTGTGCATGAGCTTGCAATTTCAAGTACAATTGGTGGGTCAAAAAGTTGAATCTCAATGTACCTCATAGAACATAGAACTACCATAGTCATAAAATTATTCTCTTTTCCACTCCAGGAGACACCTGCGTATTCAAACATATTTAGTGTGCATTTGTGAAGAAATAATTCGGCTATTCGTTTTTTCTCTCTCTATTTTTTTAGCACCAGTAATTTCCTTGATTTAGACAAGGTTGTGAACTATTTGCCATACATATTTAATTACCTTATTTATTAAGAAACTCATCAAATCATAATGAAATAGTAAGAATATTGCATTGTCAGTGGGTTCTGAGTTTTATTGAAAGTATCAGAGGAAAGTGGTCTAAATTGATTGTAAAATCTTTAGACAGACAAACAAATGCGGAACCAGAAGTGAAGAAAAACGTTGTCATAAAAACAATAAGATATTAAATATGTTTCAGAAATCGTTTCTCAAAAGTAGATTTTATTTGAACGACTATTAGTTTCATGGTTTAAAAATACATGGGGAACATCTGATAAAAATATATTGGGATGACTAATATTTAGAGGTGGGCTACAGCTGATTCCTTTATTAATCAGCCATTTTTAAAGATACAATTATTATATGAATCTTAGCAGCTTTTGTATATTTTCTGAACATCATAAATTACTATTCCAAACAACACCCAACCTTTTTTTAATTGTTAGTCATAATTATATATGTTAGTTGGTATTACCTCAAGAATTAAAAAAATTAACGAAAGTGTATTTTAAGTTGCTTTAATTTTGTTTATACTTCTTTCGCTATAGTTAATTACCATGCATGTACCATTTATGTAATGTATTGAAACTATTCAAACATAACGCCTATTATCACATGATATAGCATAAATCTATTCATCAACATATAAACTATTCATAACATATAAACTATCTGATGAATATAGACATGATGTATCATGAAATTTCAAAACCAATGAAAATCATAAGGTAGTAGTCATTATTTCCAGTTTCCCGAAACACGACACACAAAGAAATACATGATATTTAATACAAGATAATACACACACAACGACACATCGATATTAACACGACACACACGACAACCGCCAGAGATTGTAATTAACGGAATTAAAGCTTTATAAATGAACCAAATAGGAACTGGGACGGTAAATGATAATGTACAACTAATGAGACAATTAAAACAAAACATTTTAAACCAAAGATTTAAGATTTTAACTGTAGTTATAATATAAAAACCGATTTTCCCCGATAGTTATCCTGCACTCAATGAAACCTTCAAAACATAAAGGCTCAACAACTAGGTAATATCCGTATTAAATAAGTTGCACAACAAACAGTCAGAGTATACGTTTACGTTTTGTGAATGTACAGCAATTAAAAACAGTCATCGTCAGAGAAAGCAAACAAAATATATCTTATCCAATGAATTAGCATTATCTAAATTGTTAAAATTTAATTGGTCTTTGGCAACTATACATTAAAAATGTAATAATCTCAATTATCTAAAGGAAAGCTACGGTGGTTTGAAAATGATCCTTTTCCGCCCGCAATTTTAATTGTCTCAAAAAATTAGAAACAGGAAGAGCAGATTAGAATTGACCATGTCTAATGAAAGTTTAAATGTTATGCTTTCATTAGAAAAAAAAAACATAAATAATTTAGTTTAATAGCTGTGGATATTAAACCATGTCTAAGAAAAGAAGGATAAAAATAAATCCCTATATTTGTTGAAACTATTTCATTCATGAAATACTACGTACTCACCACAACAAATGAACAAAGTCACCAGATAACAAATAAAATTGGCTACTATAGTACTCAGCACTTAGAGACATTAATAGAGCAGTACTGTAGTTTCCAATATCAGACTGAAACGGAATAATGTGAAATTGAAAAATATTTCATTCAAATTGAATAGAGAAATAATGAATAATATAAGTATTGATTACTTGTATCTGACATTTTGAGCGAGTCAAGGAAGCTAACTCTTCTGAATTAATTCGCAGCTTTTTATATATTTACAGAAGTATTTTAGTCCACAGTACTGAAGCGATATAGTGGGATCAGTAATTTGATTTTAGTTTTCATCACTTTATCTATGTTAAACCTCTTGGGTCAAGTGCCTGATCAGATTAAAGTTGATTTATCATTCAAATAAAACACAGGGGTAGTTTTGAATCTTTCTTTTTTAAATCTGCAAGTATGTATGTTTGTAGATGTTTGTGGATGTTTGTGGATATTTTTTTTGATAATTGTTTGTTTGCTTTTCAACTACGTGAGGTCAGTTTGGGGGAACATTTTCAAAAATGTATTTTCATAAAGTCCGAGAAAAACAAATAACAAAGAAAACAGATCTAACTTAAATACTGACCACCTGGTATGTCCACGAAACTATGGTCCAATGCGAAACGCTAATCATGATTTCATTGATATCACAAAAGATTCTAAATGAAAGTCCGGTTTTGAACTGAACATGTGATCATAATGTAAACTGAACTTTGGTCATTCATTAAAACATATATGAAGTGAATGAGAGTTTACAAGAGAATAATCAACTAGCAGCTGGAGACTAGAATGTCCAACATGATGTGAGTCATAGCATAGCATAGCATAGATAGATATACATGGATTAGATAAGATAGAGATAGATAGATTATAGATAGTGTAGATAGACAGACAGACAGACAGATAGACAGAT
Source organism: Bulinus truncatus (assembly GCA_021962125.1). Taxonomy (NCBI): domain Eukaryota; kingdom Metazoa; phylum Mollusca; class Gastropoda; family Planorbidae; genus Bulinus; species Bulinus truncatus. The sequence goes on from JAGDYQ010000238.1 coordinate 326,395, forward strand.
AGATATATAGATATATAAGATAGATAGATAGATAGATAGATAGATAGATAGATAGATAGATAGATAGATAGATAGATAGATAGATAGATAGATAGATAGATAGATAGATAGATAGATAGATAGATAGATAGATAGATAGATGGATAGATGGATGGATGGATGGATGGATGGATGGATGGATGGATGGATGGATGGATTGATGGATGGATGGATAGAGGATTTATGGATACGATGGATAATGATTAATAGATAGACATAGATAGATAGATAGATGTATAGATAGATAGATGATTGATAGAGAGATAGATAGATAGATGAGTAGTATAAGAAAGTCTTGATTTTTAGTTAATTTCAGGATCCAATGTTTTCAACATTTTCTTCTTCTTAACGTGTTGTCTATAATTGATGTTGTGTTAAGTCAAGTCATATTTCGTCTTGGACCTGGGGGCTGTCCTTACCGTTCTGTAAGCCGTGTGGATCACTGGGGCTATGGATGGTAGGTACTTTCTGTGTGTCACCAACTGTAAAGTAGGATATGGTCAGCTCTCTGTCGATTGGTAACCACCGTTAGTGGCAAGTTTTGTTGGGACCTTTCTAATCCACATTATTGCAGAGAATGGGAATGTATTTAATGCACCACGGGGGACTAAGGTGACTAGAATCGGTAAGAGACTCGAGACCCGGTAGTCTTCGCTCGACCTCACAACTGCCTTGACACTGATTCACAATATTGTCACGTTTAGCAACTTTCGTTTCATTATTTTCAGTGTTTAAAGTTATCCTCAAACCAAAGCAAATTTCGCGTATCTAGGTAGCTCGCGAAATTCGCCCCTCTTTCGCGGCAATGTATTTATATGGCGATGCTCAAACCGCGGAGAATTTCCGCAGCGGTGCAGAGAGATTACGCGGATTCGCTTCTTTCAGAGTTTTTTCGCGTTTCGTCGAGTGTAACCAGATCCAAAATGGCTGCCTAGAAACATCGACTCAAATGAAAACGCTCAAGGTTAAAGGTGCCGTATAAATGCTTCAAATTAACAAATCAGACTTACATTTTACATATAGAAACTTGAACTATATCAGATTATACACTTTTTACTTGCAAAATGCAACAACTGTAGAAAATAAATAATAGGAGAAAATATCTGCCGACGTCTTTCAAACAAAAAAAGAAAAATTAAAAAAGAACATACATATCCGGTCGGCTGCCGCCCACGTTTGCTTGGCAAATGAAAGTAGCGAGGGTTTTTCGCGCTTTGAAAAATCTCACGAGAAATAGCGCAGCGGAACGTTTCGGGGTTTGGTTTGAGGATAGCTTAATAATTATACAAATCGAACTTTTCTTTCTCATTAAATGTATAAGTATACAGTGAAAGTTATACCTTTCAATGACATTGTTGAAAGACATGACACTCTCCTTAGAGCAGTGGTGCCAAGTTCCGTGTCGCGGAATGGTGGTCATCATCATCCATGATCCAAATGGTAGTGGGCCGCTCCAAGAAACGTTAAATTATTTCATTTCTATTTACTGTTTTGTATTTATTGTTGTGCATTTCACTCAGGATTGTTCGACTTTCCATGGACGCGAGGTAAACTGGGAGCTGAGCGGCTGTGGTTTTATAAACAAGTACAATAATAAACGTCACCCCCCCGCCCCTCTGGTAAAATCATCAAACCTTTCCTAGATCGCGGCGAGAAAAATGTTTGGGACCACTGTTTCCTTAAAGTGTTGTTTCCAAACGAGGGTTCCAGAATCCAGGGGAGTGGAGGAGGGGTAGAATTTGACTATTCAATGACTGAACGAACTAAAACATGGGTTACAAGAGCTTGAAAACCATTCGTGTGCTTGGTAGTGGTTATTATTTCCAGTTTCCCGAAACACGACACACACGACACACACGACACACAAGACTGTACTATGTTACTATGGAATAGGAGTGAGACCAAGAAAAATTTTAGAAAGATTCAGGTTGAGTAAGACATATTCATGTTTAACAGTTTTCGAGTGTCGTCCCTTGTTGTATGAAGAAGAAAAAAAATCTTGTCCTTTTGTACACATTACTGATGTGCTGCTTTTAAATTAATGAATATATTAAACTTATCAATAAACATAACCGAATATCATTATGAAAATATTTACGCATTGACTTTGAAAAAAAATTCCATTCCAGATTTCTGCATTAAACGTTACGGCGTATGTAAACGATTTCCCCAACCAAAAATCAACGCCGTCGTCGGCTGGACAGGTGGACTGCCCCCTCACGGGTAAGTATAGTAGGCATAGCCAGTGATCGATACATATGTTAGTAATAATCGATTATCACTCTTCTCTCGTCGACATAACCATCTTTATAATTGGTAAAGCAATAATACTGTATAAAAGTTTAAAGAGCAAGTAATAAGCAAAAGGTCATAGTTCTTCCTTGTACCTAACATTTCTTCATTTGCTCTTAATGCTGTCCTACCCCTTAGTTACCACGTAATGTGTTTACAAACAAGTTTATTAAAATATTATTAGATATTTTATAGTAAATAAAGTACCAGTAGACGTAACTATTAGAACTGAAGTTCGCTCCAGTATATTCCAGACTATTTAATAAATTGAATGCACTCTGTAAGACATCTCAACACCTTTAATATTATAAACAACAGAGATCTACTTAGTCTGATTCTTATCACTGTTTCCCCTTGTCCCACCGCCGTTACATTTCATGCATTTTGACATTTTTTGAGATATTGCAATACAACTTATGTCCTATCCCCATTAAAGCACAACTTATGTCCTACCCCCATTACAACACAAATAATATTTTGCACCCATTAAAAGATTTCTATTAGATATTGTATTAATTTTTGAAAACTAACAATTGTATACATTAACCACATTTGAGATAGATCAGTTACCAATGTATAATGGCGTCTAGTGCCTGCAGTACACACGGCATACAGAACGGTAAGGACAGTCCCAGGTCCAAGTTGAAACAAACTTGACTTAACACAACTTCAATTACACACAACACGACAAAAAGAAGAACTGGTTGAAAACATTGGATCCTGAAATTAATAAAAATCAAGACTTTCGTATATTATCTATCTATCTATCTATCTATCTATCTATCTATCTATCTATCTATATATCTATCTATCAATCTATCTATCTATCCAACTAATCCCCGTCATGGGGTTTGATACGTCCCGCGCGCTTCTCTTCAATGCTCGATCACATTAACCCATTGGCTGCTGATGGTAAAAACTAGAAATACACTGCTATTACTAAGGTTGTATTTTTGTGTGTGGATTGAGTATATATTTTGATAAAAAGGAGGATGTATCACAAAATAACCTTTACTATAAAACTATTAGAGATACTGCCATATAAAAGTATACAGTTCTTTATATTTATGGTAAGAAATATACTAAATTTGATAGAAGGCCCTGATAAGGAGTGGGGGGGGGGGCTGTTTATAATATAATCTTTTTTTTTTAAATGATGCATTAACAGCAAACTTAAATAGAATGAACTATAATATAACAACATGTTGTACAATAAATGATATTTCTAATGATACATAATTTTGTAAGTTGATTTAATAAACAGAGAGGTTAACGTCATAAAGGTTGGATAAAATGTATACCTTCTGATTTATTTACTCATCCTTCAAAACCAGTTCATATTGTAGTGCTTTGAATGATACAAATAGAACTAAACATCTTAGTGGGATAAAACTGTTTTGAATTAAAACTATAGCTACTCATAACAAATACAGAAAGTCATCATTAAGTTAAATGTATTACAAGAATGAATGAAATAACAAGTCTTACATCAGATGTAATAAAAGAATGAATAAAATAATAAGTTTTACACAGGCACGCCTCAAAAAGAAATATTTTACTTTCACAAAACAAATTTCAAGTGGTAGGGAGGATTTGAGATTTCACATTTTCTCATTCATGTATTGTAAGTTTAGAACAAATTACTTGAAATAAATTGTAAATAAACAACATGACTACTTTTACTAACCCCTGGGGTCGGGTGACATTCTGAGGCTGCAATTTAATTATCATATTGAACGTATGTTAAATGCGTGGAAAACCAGAATTCCTATTCTTGAATAGAGAGCAATCGATAAAAAATATTGCCCTCATAGTTTTAAACATAATTGAAAGAAATTGGATATTTTGTAAAAAGAGTGCGTATCGCTATTTAACTAGTTCTCTAACAATGTCTACAAAATGAAAGCAACGCGACAAAAATGGCGGTCTGTATCAGATGACTTCTAGCAGATAAGCATTGATTTAAATAGCAGTCGTTTATAAAAATTACGACTTTTATGTATTTTAGTACATACAAATTGTTACAAATAGCTCATGTATTACAAAAAAAGTACTTCCAAATATATTTTTTTCATAAAAAACAACAAAATGTGAAATAACTTTGTCAATTAAAATATATACCTTTTTTAAAAAAAAACTGAATGATAGATTGCTAATAAATATGCCGGTTCGGGCTTAGAAAAACTAAAATACGTGTTTTGCAGTGACTTTGCTGATTAACTGATTAAATATTTGCTAATGCTCGATACAAAATTATTCAGTTAAGTGTCGCGATAAATTATCAGAGTTCATATACAACGAATATGGCAGCTTTCGGAAAATTGATCAAAACAAGGGATGCGAATCCGGCATATATATATATATATATATATATATATATATATATACATATATATACTCCAAAGAATGTAACTATATATATATATATATATATATATATATATATATATATATATATATATACATGTATATATGTTACATTCTCTGGAGTATGCACACAATCCCAAACTCGCACTCAGAATACGAACCTTGCCTTATAGATTGTATATAACATATAACCCAAATACAAATATAATATACGATTTGCTGCTAAAGACGCTGTAGCTGTGTAAAAAAAATAATTTAACGGACGGCTAGACTTTGTCAAACATTTACATCGTAACAATTTACGTTGAAATCAATATTTGCCTTGGATCATTAAATCATTCGACATTTAAGTACGCTAAGAAAGCACCGCAGTAAAGCAACTAAAGTCAATAAAGAAATGTAGTATCGAGGTAAATAAAATATGGAGGTTAAGTAGGCAGTAAATGCAGTAAAATACAATTATCAAGTAAAGTAAGTATCACAGTAATATAAGCTAAATCCATCTTTGTTCTACTGCATAATATTAAATTTAGTCATTTCTTAAAATAAAATTTATCAATTTCATTCATTACAGTAAACCTTGTGAAGGAAGAAATAATGCCATTATTAATAGCTTCAATTTAAAAAAAAAAATACTGTAAACTTTCAAGAAAGAAAACGCCGCATTCTAAATTCCACAATAACATTTTATAGTCATGAAAATATACATGTCAATCTGAAATACATAATTGAAAAACTGTTGATATGAAATACATAATTGACGAGCTGTTGATATACTTAGGTATTTATCTGGAGGTAACCCACCCAAGACCTGCAATAAAATCATCAATATAGCCAAACAAATACCCAATAGGAATTTGATCAACGGAACTATCCGTGTCTATGGTCAGACTGGAGATTGGGGCAGGTCACTCCCGAGGGTAATTGGTTTAAAATTAGAAAATTTTAAAAATAATTGTATCTCTGTTATATTTTATCTTACATATTGTCAGTTTTTATTGTATATGTTTGTAAAAGTTGTGTATTAATTATGTTAATTTTACTCTACAATCAATATTACTAATTTAACTGTACACTTGCAGGTTTTCTTCAACCCCGCCCTGGTGCCCTATCTCGAGGTGGAGCAGCCCTTACATCAATGCCTAGAGAATAATGCGCCGTTCCCTAACGGCATGTGGAACTACGCCAATCCTTTTCAGCCAAACCCTGTAAGTATATTGAATGGCCTTGTTTGGGTATAAGGTAGACGGTATAGTCAGTGACGTAGCGAGCTTAACTTGCGCCGGGGCATAATAACTTTTTAGCGCCTACCAGTTGAAAACCATATAATATTATATGTTTTGCGGACCATTTGGCGCCCCTTTGTAAGTAGCGCCCAACGCATGATGACCCCCTTGCCCCCCTCGATACGCCACTGGGTATAGTTTATTGCATAAGATGAAACTGATGATGTAAGTGTATTAAATGATGATGTAATGTACAATGACGTATATAATTCTTTTAATTATACTGGACATGCACATTATAAATATTACGATTTAAAACATAAACGTTGTCCCGTATATTCGTTTGGACTCTATGGCTGCCGCTTGTCTAACGGCGTATGGCGGTTGAACAAAGAGATGGTTGCTAGTGTATTTCTATCTCACTTGGTTGCTAGTGTATTTCTATCTCACTTGGTTGCTAGTGTATTTCTATCTCACTTGGTTGCTAGTGTATTCCTATCTCACTTGGTTGCTAGTGTATTTCTATCTCACTTGGTTGCTATCTCACGTACTAATCAAACCAGTCTAGCAATCTAAGTGAAACAATAGTTTATGTACACATATAACAGGGCAGGCGGTCGCCCTTTAAAAGGGCGGGTAGCTTATACAGGCTACTGTACACGTGTATCTTACACACATAAAAACAATTCTCAACAGCACTTGCCTTTAAAAGTACTGGTACCAATATCGGGTACCGCACATAATATAAAATACAGCCTATATCTAAAAAAAAAAATCTCTCACCTAGTCTCTCTGAACAGCTGCCCCACTAGGGGCTGACCAAGGGACCTTATCGAGTTACAACCGTCCGCCTATTAGATACCCACGGCCTCATTCCCACAATTCTACTCGACCAATCGACAACAACCGGCCCCGCCCCCCTTACACTTCCACCCAGTAGGGCTAGATTGTTGACAAAATCATTTCCCTGCTAGAGCATCCTGTAACCATTAGACTAGATAGTCTGACCAAATGTGACCATATGTTAACATTCTACTCTTGGACAAGATAACTTGGTCAAAACAAAGAACAAGGAGAAGGTACAGAATGGTTTTTCGGGAATATTTCGTCCCAAAAAATAAACATCTTGTGACAAACGTATAATTCATTAATTTACTAAATAATTCCTATCCGGTCTTTTGCGATAATTCATTTCTTTTGATTGAGGTCCGGCTTAGATTTTGTTAGCAGAAACGTTCCTATTATAGAATTAAGTTGACACAGATTGATAATTAATATTTTGTTGCCTTCCATCTGCACAGAGATTTCTACGCACCGACAGTTTTCATTACAATGAGGACGGCAACAACACCTGGTCCTACCAATGTTACTGTGACTTTTGTTATTCATGTCAAGGCTGTACTAATGGATAAAATTTCCTGGCGACTGAAGTTGACTATAGCCTAGTAACAAAATGATAAATATTTATGTCATATTTAAACCAGCAGTTATGTTTTTTATTATTTTAATTTTTTGTGTGTGCTGTTTGCTGTTAATTCTAATGGTAAAATTAAAGTCTATTTTTGAAAAAAATCATTGGTATTTTTATGTTGCATTCTTAGAATAGCTGAGTTCACACTTCAAAAAGGTAGAACATGAATCCCAACTATAAGGAGACTATAATGGTATTATTAGTCCTATTAGTGTGATGGACTAACTTTGTCAGTTTTGAACTTTTGTTTTTAGTTACATGTTTCTAAGATCAATTTATTAGACTAAAGGCTCATTTTGGATTATGAATAACCCTTTTAAACGAACTTTGCTCGTAAACCGAGGTTTGACTGTCATTATTCCCTGACAAAATTCTACTATAAAATATCTTTTTTTTACAATTATCTGGGAAATCAGTTGAAATCATAATTATTTAAATACTAGCTGTACCCTGCAAAACCTTTGCATAGAGTTATATCCCCTTAGGCTTGATCGGTAGGCTGTTATTTTTTTGGTTTCGGGCAGATCCGATTTTTTCATGATTGTATTTTAAACTGGAATACTGTTATACTCTTAACTTTCGATTTAACCCAGAACCCAAACCGCTATTATTAATATAGTTTCACACTGTGGGTGTAATATGTACACGCGGATTTTAAAGAAATATCTTTTAAAAATGATTTACACCATTTCAAATACTTGATTAAAATACAGTTTGAAGAATATGAAGACAATTAAACAGATTGAAAATAACGCAACGAGTAGTCCTTTCTGCTTTATATTTCTAATCTCGTAGCTGTCTCTCATAGTCGGACAAAGTTTTATAAAGTGATCGAAGTCTTTGACACCTTGACTTCATCATCTGCGATCAAGTAAGTTGTAAGAGAAAGGAATTCATTTCAAGATGATAATGAAATCTATCGTTCAGTTCTGATGACAGATCTCGGCAGAAATTGCAACTAATACATGTTATTTGTACTGCAAAACTTTGCTCGTATATCAAGTTAGAATTTATATTACAAAAAAAAAAAACTCCTGAATCAAGCTACTCGTAAACCGAGGTTTAAAATTTCCATTTATATGTATATCAATATAACTGAAAAAAATTGATAATCTTTAATAATAATGCTTTCTTACTAAATAAAATTCGCATATGAAAGTAATAGTAAATATACTTTTGTCAAAATTTTCTCTGAGCCAATTTCCAAAGATAAATACAAATTTAAGTTAAAAAATTACACCCAACTCTGCAGTGGGCGCTTAAAACCTCTTTATCAGCTGCAAATCCTTGCGGCCTTCCACTTGCCGCAACGTGCCCTATTGCAACCACATACGACCGAAACGAAAAATAGTTTACAAAACACTTATAAACAAAGTGTGGTCTGTTTCATATATTTTCAAATTAACATAATCGACTATTTGACTTTTAGAGAATAATATTTTTGTCACTAGTTTTGGTTATGCTCCTAGTTGTTGGGGTTATACGTCAACTATGTATTGACATGGCAACTGTGTAGTGTTTGATACCCACTATGTATTGACCAATACCCACAATGTGTTGACCGATACCCACAATGTGTTGACCGATACTCACAATGTGTTGACCGATACCCACAATTTGTTGACCGATACCCACAATGTGTTGACCGATACCCACAATGTGTTGACCGATACCCACAATGTGTTGACCGATATCCGCAATGTGTTGACCGATACCCACAATATACTGATTGAGATAAACTTTGTTTTGTTGATACTATGAATTGATTGAGTCTAGCTTTGATTTTGTCCGTTTGTGATTCATTCACGTGAGCCTCTCTGTGAGTGTTTTCAAATTTTTACATTTTTACTGAACTAGAAATGTCAATTCCTTTTAAATGATTCTGTTTTTGTCTTGAAATTATTTTTTTAATGGATTTAATAAAAATGTTCAGCTTCATTTTGTTAACAAAAAGAACATAATTAATTTGAAAAAAAAAAGGTTTAGTTTATTTTGTAAACAATTAGTTTATGTCGAAGTTTTTATTTTCCAACGGTTCCACAGCTCTGGCACGAGTAACAGTAGTCACAGTAACATTGGTAGGACCAGGTGTTGTTACCGTTGTCTTCATAGTAGAAACTGTCAAGTCTTGCAACCTGTGGATGATCCATTTACAACAATAATCAGCTGTGTACAATGATGTAAGTTATAACAACAACCAGCAGTGTACAATGATGTAAGTTATAACAATAATCAGCAGTGTACAATGATGTATGCTATATAGGGTCCGAAGTCGCGTAACGTTACGCGTAAGTTACGGTAACGTAATTTTGGAAAATTACGCATAAATTACGGTAATTTAAAAAATGCATATTTGACGGCCAATTTCTGTCGCAATTTGTTGTGTTAACAGCGGCGATTAAATAATTTCAGTGATTAGGGGTACCATCTACAGCCGGCCATAAGCCTAAACTGAGAGTATTCGTTTGGTAAAACAGCATAAACCGCACAGTATATTGTTTGTTTTAATCGTTTTAGTAAACATAATAAAATAAATATTTTCAATAAGGAAGCCTAAGTCTGGTTAAAAATAAGACAAAATTATAAAAATTTTCTACACAATGCCGCCATGAGCCAAACAGGGAGGCTGTAAAACCCAAAAACCCAAAAAAAAAAAAAAATAATTTTTAAACATTATCTTTATATGTTCCAAATGTCATGAAACGTATAGAAAACATTTTTCCCTGAAATGAAGTTTTTTTTATTGTAATCTGGAAAACCCCAATTTTTTTTAAACATTATCTATAATCATATATGTTCCAAATGTTATGAAACGTATAGAAAACATTTTACTGTGTATAGTGCTTCCGTCGATCGCGTCGGCCGTATTACGCTGCGTATTGCACCCACGCCGTCTGTATTGCACTAGCGTCGATCGCGTGTGCCGTCTTTTGCTGAGTTCAGTAACCACGGTGGCCGTATTTCGCGCCACATTGCACCCGTCGATCGTATTAGACGGTATTACTCAGCCAAAGATGGCCGCCACTGATGCAGTTAGTTCACGACGAAATACGTGGACGACGGGAAAATTAGTATGACCGGTAAATTACAAGTTAAAACCTTTGAAAACATTATTAAAAATACACCTACTAGCAATCAGTGAGCGTGAGCAACAAAAGGAACATACATTTTCAAGTAATTGGGCATTAATGACACGCGTAATTTTGGCGTAAATTACGCGCGCCAATCTTACGCGTAATTTTCGAACCCTAACCAGCGTTGATCGCGTGTGCCGTCTTTTGCTGAGTTCGGCACCCGCGGCGGCCGTATTTCGAGGCGCATTGCACCCGTCGATCGTATTAGACGGTATTACTCAGCCAAAGATGGCCGCCGCTGATGCAGTCAGTACACGACGAAATATGTGACCGATTGGGACGACGGGAAAATTAGTATGACCGGTTAATTACAAGTTAAAACATTTGAAAACATTATTTAAAATACACCTACTAGCAATCAGTGAGCGTGAGCAACAAAAGGAATATAAATTTTCAAGTAATTGGGAATTAATGGTACGCGTAATTTACGCGTAAATTACGCGCGCCAATCTTACGCGTAATTTTCGAACCCTAATGCTATAGCAATAATCAGCAGTGTACAATGATGTATGCTATAGCAATAATCAGCAGTGTACAATGATGTAAGTTATAACAACAACCAGTAGTGTACAATGATGTAAGTTATAACAACAACCAGCAGTGTACAATGATGTAAGTTATAACAATAATCAGCAGTGTACAATGATATATTCTATAACAATAATCAGCAGTGTCCAGTGATGTATGATATAACAATAATCAGCAGTGTACAATGATGTAAGTTATAACAATAATAAGCAGTGTGCAGTGATGTATGCTATAACAATAATCAGCAGTGTCCAGTGATGTATGATATAACAATAATCAGCAGTGTACAATGATGTAAGTTATAACAATAATAAGCAGTGTGCAGTGATGTATGCTATAACAATAATCAGCAGTGTGCAGTGATGTAAGTTATAACAATAATCAGCAGTGTGCAGTGATGTATGCTATAACAATAATCAGCAGTGTGCAGTGATGTATGCTATAGCAATAATCAGCAGTGTACAATGATGTATGCTATAGCAATAATAAGCAGTGTACAATGATATATGCTATAGCAATCATCAGCAGTGTACAATGATGTATGCTATAGCAATAACCAGCAGTGTGCAGTGATGTATGCTATAACAATAATCAGCAGTATACAATGATGTAAGTTATAACAATAATAAGCAGTGTGCAGTGATGTATGCTATAACAATAATCAGCAGTGTGCAGTGATGTATGCTATAACGATAATCAGCAGTGTGCAGTGATGTAAGTTATAACAATAATCAGCAGTGTACAATTATGTAAGTTATAACAATAACCATCAGTTACAATGATGTAAGTTAAAAAATAATCAGCAGTGTACAATGCGTTGCACAGGAGGGCTGGGTGGTTAAGTGTATAACGAAATTAACTGCTACAGTTGCATTGTAGGTTGTTTACATGACTTAACGAAACAGCTAAGTTCAAAAAACTTAAGAAAACTAAAAAAAAATATTTTTTGGATGTTTAAGTTTGTGGATGGTTGTCACAGTGAACGTTTGATTGTACTGTTATACAGGAGTTCAATTGCCAATATACTTGAGTGCATTAACCCAGTTGTCTCCAACCCACGGTCCGAGGAACGAAAACTACTGGGCCTCACAAGAAATGTTAAATTATTTCCTTTTTATTTATCTCGTGATTGTTCGACTTTCCATGGTCGAGAATTAATCAAAAACGACCCCCCCCCTTTACCAGTGGGCCGCGGTGAAACATCAAACGCTGACCGGTCCTTGTGGAGAAAAATGTTGGGGACCACTGCATTAACCTATTATGGCTTGTTGCTCACATAAAATACCTCCTAATATAGTTCACTAACGATGGGATAAATGGCTTGTTGTTCCCATACAATAACTTTAATGGCGTTAACTCACTCTGGGGTTTGACCACAGGGTGTTCCATCTGGTGTTTGGTCCATAAGGATGTTTGGGAACATTGTTTTCCAGGCACTGGTGGATGTTTGTTTTATCGATTCTTAAAAACGATTGTATTGCTGAGTTGAAAGAAACCTAGAAATACGACGAGATAATATTTATATATATAATACAAAAAAAAAACATGTTTCAATTATTAGTACTTGTAAACTGAACTATCGTTAGAACCCCCCCCCACACACACACACACCAGTAACACATTTTTTTTAAAACCAATTATCATTTTACTTGTCCTAGTTATAATACCCTTAAAACAGACGGTACTTTTTACCCTCGGTATTCTGGTAGCTCCGTAATTTGCGAAAAACCCAGCCTGGTTGTACACAGGGAAGGTACCAGTGATGAGAGCTCTATTAGGTATGGCCTTGGTGACATTGATAAGGGTTGCGCAAGTCGATGGTGGGTCACCAGTTGACAAATACCTGGCCAATGAAATGGGAAAATGGAAGGTAAAAAATAAACAATTTATAATCATTTCTAGTTTACAGTGTCGCACATGCTAACAATTTGAGTTCATGGAGTACTTGAAAAAAACAATACAATGTTTTTAAAGGATATTTATTAGAACAAAGTAATAAAACGTTAAAATATTCGAATGGCCTATTATTTGATATTAGTTCGAAACATTGATTACTTTTACCCCAATTCTTGGCACATAAAGACAGACGAAAGATACAAAGATAAAATACAAATTTAGATATTTATCAGAATTTAATGCTAGACAAAGAAAAAATTTGCTAAAGCAGACATTTAGTTATGGGTGAATAGACTGAAAGAATTGAGGAAAGTAACCTAAATGGAGTGGATTCCTGTACACAACATTTTTTGGTCATGCTTTTCACTACTCCCATAATTTCAACACAAAACCCGTAATACATTGAATGGTGACGTCATTATATATCAAGTAAAATAAGATTAACCGTTGAAAAGTATTTTGTTTTCTTTCAAGTGTTATATCAGTTGTTGTTTTGTAATGTATAGATATACAATTAGAACAGGTATACCAGTAGAACACACAGAAACACATTAAACCTTGAAATGTGTGAAATTTGTATGTTTTATGTGTGTCTTATGTTCCCATATTCATAAATGTATCGATAAAGTGTTATGTTATTTCTAGGATAAAACGAACGCACTTTTTGCTGGACAATTACGTAATAAAACTGACCATTCACGTCAATAATGTAACACATTGACTGACCCGTGAGGTGGAAGTCCACTGCCTCCTCCCAGAATTCCATACAAGTTGTATCCACCAGTCTGGTAATTGCCACAGGTTCCGTATCTCTTCACACAGAAGTCTGGTATTAAATTGTTTCAAATTTGCATTATATAACAATAACCTTTTGTAAGGTCTATTTATAGCCACATAATATGAAATACCTCAAGTAAATAAATGAATCCTTCCATTGTGAATTAGTCATGAAATTGTAAGTAAATTAAAAAATTTCTAATGAAGTTCCTCTTAAAAATGCGTGTAAAGAAAAAACTTTAGTGTATTGAAAGAACAAAGAAGACACGATGTGCAACCATTTTATAAAAATATGAAGAATACTTATAAAGATTGATGTTCTACTTAATTCCACAATGGTTGTACAGGTTAAATCTAGTAAAAACACTCGCACATAATAAAATGAACCCAAGAAACCAAATATCAATACATTTTGTTTTGTCATATGAAAGATGTGCAAAAGAAATTGAGACATAAACCAAAGATTCCTTATCCCGGCTTGTACATAAAAATTGTTATATGAAATGACATCTGAATAAATTATAGTATAATACTAACGGCCAGAACATATGCATAACATGATAATATGTTAACAAATATTAGCAAATCGCCCGTGTTTACATACTAACAAATGACATATTAACATAATAGCACATGAAAAATTACATTGGCGGATCCACGGGGGCCGACCCGGCCTCGCAACCCCCCCCCCTATGGCTCCGACCCCTCTAGACTACTCTAGACCCTTTTTCTCTGCTGCTGCTCGAAATATAACGTTTTTACAAAGCCACGCCTCCCCCTATTCTAATTTTCTGGATCCGCCTCTGCATTACAACAAATTAGCACATGCATACTTTATTAACACATAACAGTTAAGGTTACTAACAAATCACACGTTAAGGATAAAAGGTTACTAACAAATCACACGTTACCATCTTCACTGAGGCCAAATACTTCATAGAAGAAAAATTTCATGTAAAAAATCTAAAAATAGCACAAGTAAAAATACAAACAAAGGATTAATATATAAACCTTGTAAATCAACAACAGGTTTAAACAAACACAATCAACAACATTTTCAAAACGAGACATGTTTATTATCATACCGTCCAGTCCTGGGCTACCACATGGCTGGCAGAACTGTAAGGACAGTCCGAGATTTGGATTGTTACATATTTGACCATAGGCCAGTGAGGCGGTCAGTGCAAGCAGAAGTACAGCAGTGAGTGATCTAAAAACGTGGAGTACAATCAAACATCTAATTTTTTTCAGTTCTTTGTAATTAGTTTCACTGTTAAATTGTTCATTTATAAGGTTTATCATGTGACAAACAAGTTCGGTAAACATGTACTGTGTTAGCCAACATAATATTTCATCTGAGAGCAATGACGTATGATATACCCTATATCCTTCTGATTCGTGATAATTTTTGTTTTACCCTTAGCCGATGTAATTGTTTTGGGGCAACACATGGACACACCAACATACATATGTATATTGTGCTTTCATACGTCCTTTCTTTGTCGTTATAGACTTGGAGGCGCCCATCCCCTTACCAAGCCAGCGGTGAATATTTTTTTTTAGCTTTACCAAGGATAGAACCCTGTACCTTTGCATGTGAGTCCAAGTAGACTATCGACTTCACTATCCAGGCCCCCCCCCCTTGGATAGCGAATTTGTGCCAATAAACTTATGTAAAATTAAATACTACACTAAATGTCTGCTGCTACTTACGCCATTGTTAGTGAGTACTGAGCGATACACAGAAGTCGTTCATAGAAAAAAAAATGATCTCATATATTTATAGAATTTTGTCGGAGATTGAGAACAATTATTTTGTTTTCTTAACATGGAGGATGTGACTTTATATAGATTGAGTTGTTTGTATAGCACAAAGAGCCACTTATTAGCAACATGTTTTATTTCAACAAAAAGTGTTTATTTATGCATGTATAAACATGAGAAATGTTTACATAATACAGAAAATGACAAACAGCATGTGCTCACCTGAAAGAAAAGGGGGGGAAAAACAACACATAAAAGCGTTGACTCCAATATAGATCTGGCAGACGACAGCTATTATAGATTATTGGTGTCATTCTATTTTTCTTTTTTACAATTTCGCTATAATATATTTTTTTTTAAAAACAAAGTCTGCTAGATATTGTTTAAACTATTTCACAACAATAGGTCGCTGAATGACGTTCACACATATTTATTTTTCGTCTTCAACATTTCTATAAATGGGAGTGCAAGACGTGTATTTGTGATGAAATTCTAAATCTCTGTTTCAAACATGAATCGGGCACATTGCGAAATCATTTAATCCACGCTAACAACTTGTGGTTTCCAACAAAGTGTTGGTATAGCCACTGCAACAAGAAAGTGTTGGTATAGCCACTGCAACAAGAAAGTGTTGGTATAGCAACTGCAACAAGAAAGTGTTGGTATAGCCACTGCAACAACAAAGTGTTGGTATAGCAACTGCAACAACAAAGTGTTGGTATAGCCACTGCAACGCATCCTAATTCTCTTGTTTGGAAGTTGTGATTTTCTAAAACCTTCATTTTATCCATAGATATCCCTCAGTAAGTATTGTTTGTCTGTCAGCCATACACATTTATTCATTAAGTATCAGGACCACACATAAATGTAAAAGTAGACTTATGATTTAATACTGTTTTCTTAGTTAATAAACAATTATGGGTTATTGTTTATTGATTTATTTTTATTGTTCATTTAGAAAGAATTAAATAATTTGGCAATACCACATCTTTAAATAATTAGGCAATACCACATCAACAAATTGAGCTTACGGTTAATCAAGAGAAAAAAAAATAATCAATGAAAACCCTACGACCAAAAAAATAAATTACATTTGTGTGAAGTGTTTTAATTATTGTATTTAGCAAGTATATTTTGTATCGGCAAGTACAATCAATCACCCCGTTCATACCTAAAGAGATCGAAGTCTTTTCATTTATTTCATGCAGAGACCACCTTGGTGTGTGGGCTGTTCCATGTAAAGCAACATTTTTCACATTAGATATATTCAATGTCCCATATATTTTATTCTATCACTAATGTTGTATAAATCTTTTTAGAGCATTTTCGAAAAAAAAATGCTCTATTGTCCCCGTTTTGTCTGTTATATGTCCGTCATCACCCTAGATCTCAACAACCTAGACCCATGATGTATATATCATTTTGTAGGTCTTGGCCTGCCATGTGTGCATCAAAAGTCCATCTCGCGATAGGATCTCTGAGGGTCGAAAAAGGGGGCTTATTAAGTACCGTTTTTTACTATATAAGCTATATTAACAAAGGAGAGCCCTATATCTCAGCAACCATAAGTCCCAGACCCATGATGTATATATCATTTTGTACGTCTTGGCCTGCCATGTGTACATCAAAAGTTCATTTTGCGATAGGACCTCTCAGGGCCGGGCTTCAGGGTTCATAAAGCGCTTATATATTATATATAGATTATAAGCTAAACAAAGGGGCGTAATCATTATTTATTTTTGTAACAGTGATTAAACATGACTTACTTCCCTCTCTATTTATACATGAGAATGCTCTTAAACGTCCTGTTTTTACAGGCTTCATTTTTGCTTGTTTTAATTACCTTCAGCTCTTCCTAGACAAAGGACATGGTTGTGTTTAACATTTCTCACATAATTTCTATCTAGATTTCTAGCTTTTTTTTTCTTACATGGAAGGTTTTTTCAAGTTTTTATGTAGACGTGTTTCTGTGTGAAATGAGGGACATCTATAATGAGGAAGTTTGTATCCCTTTTTCAAATATTCATTTCCATTTAAAAAGTATTTATGTTCAACAGATAATTTTCCATTTTTTTTTTTGTAATGAGTTTTTTTATTTTATTTGAAGTATACATTAACCCTTTATCTCCCTTCATGTGTGTATGTCATGGCACAAGAGTTACCTTAGGCCATCGTGGATATAGGGTACAGGTGGTCTTGCGGCGTAGAGCACTCAACTGACGACCGGAGAGTCCTGGGTTCGAACCACAGTGAAAACCGTGGGATTTTTTCAGGTGCTGGTGTAAGTCCCCAAGTACACACAGCTTTAAATCGGTACCCGACTTTAACTTGGGGGAGTAAGGCGGCTGGGTGTTGTGCTAACCACACAATCACTTTTTATGTCGAGGTTACTGAAATAGATGAATTCTACACTTCATCTGCTCCGATGAGTTCTTAGGGGCTTAATGGAACTTTTATCGTGCATATATAGATTTTTATTTAATACATGTACTAGTAAACAAGTACCCGGAACGGCTAGTAGACAAGCAGTTGGAGTTGAAAATGGTGATGCGCTCACAACACCATATCATTGACTAATCTTAATTCATTCATAATATTTTAAAGGACTCGTTCTCGACAGTTCTTTTTTTTTTATAATTTAACAATTCTCTTTCACTTAGCCTCACACCCATCCTTCCCTCCCTCCCCCGCCCGCTACCCCTTCCACTCAAGACATGCTCGAATCGCAGTGGGTCTCAATGTACAAAATCACAAAAAGGGGCATTTAGTATAGCTGCATGTCCTTAGGACATGTATTATTTTAATTTTCTTCTATTTCATTTTTATTCCAACTTAACATAATTTGCGCACACTACTACATATCATTTAAAAATCTTAATTCATTAATAAGAAATACTTATTGTGTTTAGAATTCCCCAGCATTTCATTTTTATTCAAGAAAGAGTCATTTGATGAACAAAATGCGCATCAAACATACTCCCATTTAGTAAGTCGTCTCTTTTCATTTTCTATAATTTTTTAATTCCCCAGACTATTTTCATACTGGCGGTCGAGGCTTTTTTTAACTCCGCGAACGTGTGACGTAAAACCTCTCTTCGTCACAAGACTATTTTTATCGATTTCATCTCGTGCGGTGCCGTATATTTGTAACGTGCAGACATGTGGCTTTTATTGCCATGAACATCAAATACACCACACGGTGTGAGGGTCTGTCAAACGTACGTACGGTCGACTATGATAGACGATTATGTATATAGATATCGTTCGATTTATGAGATGAACCAATGCGCGCCAATTTGATTTCGAAAACTCTCCTGGCTTAAAAATATCTAGAAACGAATCGAAGGGTATTCAATGTCACTATGTTTATTTTCAAGTTTTCAAGGTCTTATTACGTAGACAGAAAATGGTCTCTTTTTAAGGAAGTTTAGTTGACGCAGTTTATATGAATTAACTAAGAGGTTATTGCCTTCTTATTATACGTGTTTTGAATTATCAAATATAACTTATTAGTAAAGTGTTGAAGAGTTTTAGCGTAATATAAAATGAAGTTAACATGTAACATGTTATAAAAGATTAAGTTTTTAATTTTAAATTATGGGAGTAGTGTATGTAGCTTCAGGGCTGCTATATCCTATAGGCACATTAGGCAATGTGCCTAGTGCCTACAGACTTTTCAAGGGCCTACGAAAGCCAGAACATAAAGTGAAAACAAATGCATTCTTGAAAAATATTAAAATGAAATCGGGGAGAGCCTCCGACTTTGAAAGTGCCTAGGGCCTACGATGAATTTAAAACGGCCCTGTGTAGCTTAATAAAGGAGAACGCAATGAATTTGTGGTTTTTTGTTATAAAAGATTATTTTTAAATTGAAATAAGAGGCGTAAATATCTTTAGGTACGTCCGGAGCCGACTGTAAAAAGTTTCGTAATATGAATGCCTTTAAATTTGAAAAAACATTGAAAAAAAAACTAAATATATAAGAATACCTTGAAATAAAAATACTTTTTGAAATTCAAACATACGAAGTGTTATTTCCGTGTTTTATTTTGTTTTTATATAATTTTTTCTGTCTATTCCCTCTGCCTTTATGTCATCTTTACACCATGTTTAACATTTCTTTGTGTAGTGAAAGTGTCTGGTTTTACTTCTGCAGCATATTCAGGAGCTAGGTTGAAGCTTTCTTTTTTATTTTTCTTGTTTTATTTTTCTTTATACATGTACTAATATTCATTCACTAATTCATTTACCACCCTAATACCAGCTGTTCTCAAAATGTATAGCCTTACCCAGAATTGAGTGGACAACAACCCAAGTCCCTGCGTGTTGACATTTTTCATTGGTACATAACAGTAGCAAAAATAATCGTTTATTTCATGTCGTGCCTTTGACACCCGCCATAGACCCGCAAATGATCTCACCTGTTGACTGTCCTCGAGTTCTGTAAAGGTCAACTCACATATTGACTGTCCTCGTGTTCTGTAAAGGCCACCTCACATATTGATTGTCCTCGAGTTCAGTAAAGGTCAACTCACATATTGACTGTCCTAGATTTCTGTAAAGGTCACCTCACATATTGACTGTCCTCGCGTTCTGTAAAGATCAGCTCACATATTGACTGTCCTAGAGTTCTGTAAAGTCACCTAAGCTTATTGACTGTCCTAGATTTCTGTAAAGGTTACCTCACATTTGACTGTCCTCGAGTTCTGTAAAGGTCACCTCACCTGTTGACTGTCCTCGAGTTCTGTAAAGGTCACCTCACATATTGATTGTCCTCGAGTTCTGTAAAGGTTACCTCACCTATTGACTGTCCTCGAGTTCTTTAAATGTCACTTTACATATTAATTGTCTTCGAGTTCTGTAAAGGTCACCTCACATATTGATTGTCCTCGAGTTCTGTAAAGGTCGCCTCACATATTGATTGTCCACGAGTTCTGTAAAGTTCTCCTCAGATATTGACTGTCCTCGAAATCTGTAAAGGTCACCTCACCTATTGACTGTCCTAGTGTTCTGTAAAGGTCACCTCACCTATTGACTGTCCTCGAGTTCTGTACAGATCACCTCACCTATTGATTGTCCTCGAGTTCTGTAATGGTCACTTCACATATTGATTGTCCTCGAGTTCTGTAAAGGTCACCTCACCTATTGACTGTCCTCGAGTTCTGTAAAGATCACCTCAGATATTGACTGTCCTCGAGTTCTGTAAAGGTCAGCTCACATATTGACTGTCCTCGAGTTCTGTAAAGTCACCTCACTTATTGACTGTCCTAGATTTCTGTAAAGGTCACCTCACGTATTGACTGTCCTAGATATCTGTAAAGGTCACCTCACCTATTGACTGTCCTCGAGTTCTGTAAAGGTCAACTCACCTGTTGACTGTCCGAGAGTTCTGTAAAGGTCACCTCACATATTGACTGTCCTCGAATTCTGTAAAGGTCACCTTACCTATTGACTGTCCTAGTGTTCTGTAAAGGTCACCTCACCTATTGACTGTCCTCGAGTTCTGTACAGATCACCTCACCTATTGACTGTCCTCGAGTTCTATAATGGTCACTTCACATATTGATTGTCCTCGAGTTCAGTAAAGGTCACCTCACAAATTGACTGTCCTCGAGTTCTGTAAAGATCACCTCATTTGTTGACTGTCCTCGAGTTCTGTAAAGGTCAACTCATATATTGACTGTCCTAGAGTTCTGTAAAGGTCACCTCACATATTAACTGTCCTCGAGTTCTGTAAAGATCAGCTCACATATTGACTGTCCTCGAGTTCTGTAAAGTCACCTAAACTTATTGACTGTCCTAGATTTCTGTAAAGGTTACCTCACATTTGACAGTCCTCGAGTTCTGTAAAGGTCACCTCACATATTGACTGTCCTCGAGTTCTGTAAAGATCACCTCATTTGTTGACTGTCCTCGAGTTCTGTAAAGGTCAACTCACATATTGACTGTCCTCGAGTTCTGTAAAGGTCACCTCACCTATTGACTGTCCTAGAGTTCTGTAAAGGTCACCTCACCTATTGACTGTCCTCGAGTTCTGTAAAGATCACCTCAGATATTGATTGTCCTCGAGTTCTGTAAAGGTCACCTCACCTATTGACTGTCCTCGAGTTCTGTAAAGGTCAACTCACCTGTTGACAGTCCGAGAGTTCTGTAAAGGTCACCTCACATATTGACTGTCCTCGAATTCTGTAAAGGCCACATCACCTGTTGATTGTCCTCGAGTTCTGTAAAGGTCACCTCACCTGTTGACTGTCCTAGATTTCTGTAAAGGTCACCTAACCTATTGATTGTCCTCGAGTTCTGTAAAGATCAACTCACATATTGACTGTCCTCGAGTTCTGTAAAGGTCACTTCAAATATTGACTGTCCTCGAGTTCTATGAAGGCCACCTCACCTGTTGATTGTCCACGAGTTCTGTAAAGGTCACCTTACCTATTGACTGTCCTAGAGTTCTGTACAGATCACCTCACCTATTGACTGTCCTCGAGTTCTGTAATGGTCAACTCATATATTGATTGTCGTCGAGTTCTGTAAATTTCGCCTCACATATTGATTGTCCTCGAGTTCTGTAAAGGTCACCTCACATATTGATTGTCCTCGAGTTCTGTAAAGGTCACCTCACATATTGATTGTCCTCGAGTTCTGTAAAGGTCACTTCACATATTGATTGTCCTCGAGTTCTTTAAAGGTCACCTCACATATTGATTGTCCTCGAGTTCTGTAAAGGTCACCTCACATATTGATTGTCCTCGAGTTCTGTTAAGATCACCTCACCTATTGACTGTCCTCGAGTTCTGTAAAAGTCAACTCTCATATTGACTGTCCTCGAGTTCTGTAAAGGTCACCTCACATATTGATTGTCCTCGAGTTCTGTAAAGGTTACCTCACCTATTGACTGTCCTCGAGTTCTGTAAATGTCACTTTACATATTAATTGTCTTCGAGTTCTGTAAAGGTCACCTCACATATTGATTGTCCTCGAGTTCTGTAAAGGTCACCTCACCTATTGACTGTCCTCGAGTTCTGTAAAGATCACCTCAGATATTGACTGTCCTCGAGTTCTGTAAAGGTCAGCTCACATATTGACTGTCCTCGAGTTCTGTAAAGTCACCTCACTTATTGACTGTCCTAGATTTCTGTAAAGGTCACCTCACGTATTGACTGTCCTAGATATCTGTAAAGGTCACCTCACCTATTGACTGTCTTCGAGTTCTGTAAAGGTCAACTCACCTGTTGACTGTCCGAGAGTTCTGTAAAGGTCACCTCACATATTGACTGTCCTCGAATTCTGTAAAGGTCACCTTACCGATTGACTGTCCTAGTGTTCTGTAAAGGTCACCTCACCTATTGACTGTCCTCGAGTTCTGTTCAGATCACCTCACCTATTGACTGTCCTCGAGTTCTGTAATGGTCACTTCACATATTGATTGTCCTCGAGTTCAGTAAAGGTCACCTCACAAATTGACTGTCCTCGAGTTCTGTAAAGATCACCTCATTTGTTGACTGTCCTCGAGTTCTGTAAAGGTCAACTCACATATTGACTGTCCTAGAGTTCTGTAAAGTTCACCTCACATATTAACTGTCCTCGAGTTCTGTAAAGATCATCTCACATATTGACTGTCCTCGAGTTCTGTAAAGTCACCTAAACTTATTGACTGTCCTAGATTTCTGTAAAGGTTACCTCACATTTGACTGTCCTCGAGTTCTGTAAAGGTCACCTCACATATTGACTGTCCTCGAGTTCTGTAAAGATCACCTCATTTGTTGACTGTCCTCGAGTTCTGTAAAGGTCAACTCACATATTGACTGTCCTCGAGTTCTGTAAAGTTCACCACACCTATTGACTGTCCTAGAGTTCTGTAAAGGTCACCTCACCTATTGACTGTCCTCGAGTTCTGTAAAGATCACCTCAGATATTGACTGTCCTCGAGTTCTGTAAAGGTCACCTCACCTATTGACTGTCCTCGAGTTCTGTAAAGGTCAACTCACCTGTTGACAGTCCGAGAGTTCTGTAAATGTTACCTCACATATTGACTGTCCTCGAATTCTGTAAAGGCCACCTCACCTGTTGATGGTCCTCGAGTTCTGTAAAGGTCACCTCACCTGTTGACTGTCCTAGATTTCTGTAAAGGTCACCTAACCTATTGATTGTCCTCGAGTTCTGTAAAGATCAACTCACATATTGACTGTCCTCGAGTTCTGTAAAGGTCACTTCAAATATTGACTGTCCTCGAGTTCTGTAAAGGCCACCTCACCTGTTGATTGTCCTCGAGTTCTGTAAAGTTCACCTTACCTATTGACTGTTCTAGTGTTCTATAAAAGTCACCTCACCTATTGACTGTCCTCGAGTTCTGTAAAATTCAACTCTCATATTGACTGTCCTCGAGTTCTGTAAAGGTCACTTCACATATTGATTGTCCTCGAGTTCTGTAAGGTCACCTCACCTGTTGACTGTCCTCGAGTTCTGTAAAGGTCAACTCACCTATTGACTGTCCTAGAGTTCTGTACAGATCAACTCACCTATTGACTGTCCTTGAGTTCTGTAATGGTCAACTCACATATTGATTGTCCTCAAGTTCTGTAAATGTCACTTTACATATTAATTGTCTTCGAGTTCTGTAAAGGTCACCTCACATATTGATTGTCCTCGAGTTCTGTAAAGGTCGCCTCACATATTGATTGTCCACGAGTTCTGTAAAGTTCTCCTCAGATATTGACTGTCCTCGAATTCTGTAAAGGTCACCTAACCTATTGACTGTCCTAGTGTTCTGTAAAGGTCACCTCACCTATTGACTGTCCTCGAGTTCTTTACAGATCACCTCACCTATTGATTGTCCTCGAGTTCTGTAATGGTCACCTCACCTATTGACTGTCCTCGAGTTCTGTAAAGATCACCTCAGATATTGACTGTCCTCGAGTTCTGTAAAGGTCAGCTCACATATTGACTGTCCTCGAGTTCTGTAAAGTCACCTCACTTATTGACTGTCCCTCGAGTTCTGTAAAGGTCAACTCACCTGTTGACTGTCCGAGAGTTCTGTAAAGGTCACCTCACATATTGACTGTCCTCGAATTCTGTAAAGGTCACCTTACCGATTGACTGTCCTAGTGTTCTGTAAAGGTCACCTCACCTATTGACTGTCCTCGAGTTCTGTTCAGATCACCTCAACTATTGACTGTCCTCGAGTTCTGTAATGGTCACTTCACATATTGATTGTCCTCGAATTCTATAAAGGTCACCTCACAAATTGACTGTCCTCGAGTTCTGTAAAGATCACCTCATTTGTTGACTGTCCTCGAGTTCTGTAAAGGTCAACTCACATATTGACTGTCCTAGAGTTCTGTAAAGTTCACCTCACATATTAACTGTCCTCGAGTTCTGTAAAGATCATCTCACATATTGACTGTCCTCGAGTTCTGTAAAGTCACCTAAACTTATTGACTGTCCTAGATTTCTGTAAAGGTTACCTCACATTTGACTGTCCTCGAGTTCTGTAAAGGTCACCTCACATATTGACTGTCCTCGAGTTCTGTAAAGATCACCTCATTTATTGACTGTCCTCGAGTTCTGTAAAGGTCAACTTACATATTGACTGTCCTCGAGTTCTGTAAAGTTCACCACACCTATTGACTGTCCTAGAGTTCTGTAAAGGTCACCTCACCTATTGACTGTCCTCGAGTTCTGTAAAGATCACCTCAGATATTGACTGTCCTCGAGTTCTGTAAAGGTCACCTCACCTATTGACTGTCCTCGAGTTCTGTAAAGGTCAACTCACCTGTTGACAGTCCGAGAGTTCTGTAAAAGTTACCTCGGCACATATTGACTGTCCTCGAATTCTGTAAAGGCCACCTCACCTGTTGATGGTCCTCGAGTTCTGTAAAGGTCACCTCACCTGTTGACTGTCCTAGATTTCTGTAAAGGTCACCTAACCTATTGATTGTCCTCGAGTTCTGTAAAGATCAACTCACATATTGACTGTCCTCGAGTTCTGTAAAGGTCACTTCAAATATTGACTGTCCTCGAGTTCTGTAAAGGCCACCTCACCTGTTGATTGTCCTCGAGTTCTGTAAAGGTCACCTTACCTATTGACTGTTCTAGTGTTCTATAAAAGTCACCTCACCTATTGACTGTCCTCGAGTTCTGTAAAATTCAACTCTCATATTGACTGTCCTCGAGTTCTGTAAAGGTCACTTCACATATTGATTGTCCTCGAGTTCTGTAAGGTCACCTCACCTGTTGACTGTTCTCGAGTTCTGTAAAGGTCAACTCACCTATTGACTGTCCTAGAGTTCTGTACAGATCAACTCACCTATTGACTGTCCTTGAGTTCTGTAATGGTCAACTCACATATTGATTGTCCTCAAGTTCTGTAAAGGTCGCCTCACATATTGATTGTCCTCGAGTTCTGTAAAGGTCACCTCACATATTGATTGTCCTCGAGTTCTGTAAAGGTCACCTCACATATTGATTGTCCTCGAGTTCTGTAAAGGTCACCTCACATATTGATTGTCCTCGAGTTCTGTAAAGGTCACCTCACATATTGATTGTCCATGAGTTCTGTAAAGATCTCCTCAGATATTGACTGTCCTCGAATTCTGTAAAGGTCACCTCACCTATTGACTGTCCTAGTGTTCTGTAAAGGTCACCTCACCTATTGACTGTCCTCGAGTTCTGTACAGATCACCTCACCTATTGACTGTCCTCGAGTTCTGTAATGGTCACTTCACATATTGATTGTCCTCGAGTTCTGAAAAGGTCACCTCACCTATTGACTGTCCTCGAGTTCTGTAAATATCACCTCAGATATTGACTGTCCTCGAGTTCTGTAAAGGTCAGCTCACATATTGACTGTCCTCGAGTTCTGTAAATTCACCTCACTTATTGACTGTCCTAGATTTCTGTAAAGGTCACCTCACGTATTGACTGTCCTAGATATCTGTAAAGGTCACCTCACCTATTGACTGTCCTCGAGTTCTGTAAAGGTCAATTCACCTGTTGACTGTCCGAGAGTTCTGTAAAGGTCACCTCACATATTGACTGTCCTCGAATTTATAAAGGTCACCTTACCTATTGACTGTCCTAGTGTTCTGTAAAGGTCACCTCACCTATTGACTGTCCTCGAGTTCTGTACAGATCACCTCACCTATTGACTGTCCTCGAGTTCTGTAATGGTCACTTCACATATTGATTGTCCTCGAGTTCTGTAAAGGTCGCCTCACATATTAATTGTCCACGAGTTCTGTAAGGTCGCCTCACATATTGATTGTCCTCGAGTACCTGTAAGGTCACCTCACATATTAACTGTCCTCGAATTCTATAAAGGTCACCTTACCTATTGACTGTCCTAGTGTTCTGTAAAGGTCACCTCACCTATTGACTGTCCTCGAGTTCTGTACAGATCACCTCACCTATTGACTGTCCTCGAGTTCTGTAATGGTCACTTCACATATTGATTGTCCTCGAGTTCTGTAAAGGTCGCCTCACATATTGATTGTCCACGAGTTCTGTAAGGTCGCCTCACATATTGATTGTCCTCGAGTTCTGTAAAGGTCAACTCACATATTGACTGTCCTCGAGTTCATGTAAAGGTCACCTCACCTATTGTCCTAGAGTTCTGTAAAGGTCACCTCACCTATTGACTGTCCTCGAGTTCTGTAAAGATCACCTCAGATATTGACTGTCCTCGAGTTCTGTAAAGGTCACTCACCTATTGACTGTCCTCGAGTTCTGTAAAGGTCAACTCACCTGTTGACAGTCCGAGAGTTCTGTAAATGTCACCTCACATATTGACTGTCCTCGAATTCTGTAAAGGCCACCTCACCTGTTGATTGTCCTCGAGTTCTGTAAAGGTCACCTCACCTGTTGACTGTCCTAGATTTCTGTAAAGGTCACCTAACCTATTGATTGTCCTCGAGTTCTGTAAAGATAACTCACATATTGACTGTCCTCGAGTTCTGTAAGGTCACTTCAAATATTGACTGTCCTCGAGTTCTGTAAAGGCCACCTCACCTGTTGATTGTCCTCGAGTTCTGTAAATGTCACCTTTCCTATTGACTGTTCTAGTGTTCTGTAAAAGTCACCTCACCTATTGACTGTCCTCGAGTTCTGTAAAATGGTCAACTCTCATATTGACTGTCCTCAAGTTCTGTAAATGTCAGCCTCCACATATTGATTGGTCCTCGAGTTCTTGTACCACTTCACCTGTTGACTGTCCTCGAGTTCTGTAAAGGTCACCTCACCTATTTACTGTCCTCGAGTTCTGTAAAGTTCACCTCACATATTAACGAGTTCTGTAAAGATCACCTCAGATATTGACTGTCCTCGAGTTCTGTAAAGGTCAGCTCACATATTGACTGTCCTCGAGTTCTGTAAAGTCACCTCACTTATTGACTGTCCTAGATTTCTGTAAAGGTCACCTCACGTATTGACTGTCCTAGATATCTGTAAAGGTCACCTCACCTATTGACTGTCCTCGAGTTCTGTAAAGGTCAACTCACCTGTTGACTGTCCGAGAGTTCTGTAAAGGTCACCTCACATATTGACTGTCCTCGAGTTCTGTAAAGGTCACCTTACCTATTGACTGTCCTCGAGTTCTGTAAAGGTCACCTCACCTTCCTCGAGTTCAGTAAAGGTCACCTCACAAATTGACTGTCCTCGAGTTCTGTAAAGATCACCTCATTTGTTGACTGTCCTCGAGTTCTGTAAAGGTCAACTCATATATTGACTGTCCTAGAGTTCTGTAAAGGTCACCTCACCTATTGACTGTCCTCGAGTTCTGTAAAGGTCACCTCACATATTGACTGTCCTCGAGTTCTGTAAAGATCACCTCATTTGTTGACTGTCCTCGAGTTCTGTAAAGGTCAACTCACATATTGACTGTCCTCGAGTTCTGTAAAGGTCACCTCACCTATTGACTGTCCTAGAGTTCTGTAAAGGTCACCTATTGACTGTCCTCGAGTTCTGTAAAGGTCAACTCACCTGTTGACAGTCCGAGAGTTCTGTAAAGGTCACCTCACATATTGACTGTCCTCGAATTCTGTAAAGGCCACATCACCTGTTGATTGTCCTCGAGTTCTGTAAAGGTCACCTCACCTGTTGACTGTCCTAGATTTCTGTAAAGGTCACCTAACCTATTGATTGTCCTCGAGTTCTGTAAAGATCAACTCACATATTGACTGTCCTCGAGTTCTGTAAAGGTCACTTCAAATATTGACTGTCCTCGAGTTCTATGAAGGCCACCTCACCTGTTGATTGTCCACGAGTTCTGTAAAGGTCACCTTACCTATTGACTGTCCTAGAGTTCTGTACAGATCACCTCACCTATTGACTGTCCTCGAGTTCTGTAATGGTCAACTCATATATTGATTGTCGTCGAGTTCTGTAAATTTCGCCTCACATATTGATTGTCCTCGAGTTCTGTAAAGGTCACCTCACATATTGATTGTCCTCGAGTTCTGTAAAGGTCACCTCACATATTGATTGTCCTCGAGTTCTGTAAAGGTCACTTCACATATTGATTGTCCTCGAGTTCTTTAAAGGTCACCTCACATATTGATTGTCCTCGAGTTCTGTAAAGGTCACCTCACATATTGATTGTCCTCGAGTTCTGTTAAGATCACCTCACCTATTGACTGTCCTCGAGTTCTGTAAAAGTCAACTCTCATATTGACTGTCCTCGAGTTCTGTAAAGGTCAAATTCACATATTGATTTTTCCTCGAGTTGACTGTCCTCGAGTTCTGTAAAGGTCACCTCACATATTGATTGTCCTCGAGTTCTGTAGCAAGGTTACCTCACCTATTGACTGTCCTCGAGTTCTGTAAATGTCACTTTACATATTAATTGTCTTCGAGTTCTGTAAAGGTCACCTCACATATTGATTGTCCTCGAGTTCTGTAAAGGTCACCTCACCTATTGACTGTCCTCGAGTTCTGTAAAGATCACCTCAGATATTGACTGTCCTCGAGTTCTGTAAAGGTCCTCGAGTTCAGTAAAGGCTCACATATTGACTGGTCTCTCGAGTTCTGTAAAGTCACCTCACTTATTGACTGTCCTAGATTTCTGTAAAGGTCACCTCACGTATTGACTGTCCTAGATATCTGTAAAGGTCACCTCACCTATTGACTGTCTTCGAGTTCTGTAAAGGTCAACTCACCTGTTGACTGTCCGAGAGTTCTGTAAAGGTCACCTCACATATTGACTGTCCTCGAATTCTGTAAAGGTCACCTTACCGATTGACTGTCCTAGTGTTCTGTAAAGGTCACCTCACCTATTGACTGTCCTCGAGTTCTGTTCAGATCACCTCACCTATTGACTGTCCTCGAGTTCTGTAATGGTCACTTCACATATTGATTGTCCTCGAGTTCAGTAAAGGTCACCTCACAAATTGACTGTCCTCGAGTTCTGTAAAGATCACCTCATTTGTTGACTGTCCTCGAGTTCTGTAAAGGTCAACTCACATATTGACTGTCCTAGAGTTCTGTAAAGTTCACCTCACATATTAACTGTCCTCGAGTTCTGTAAAGATCATCTCACATATTGACTGTCCTCGAGTTCTGTAAAGTCACCTAAACTTATTGACTGTCCTAGATTTCTGTAAAGGTTACCTCACATTTGACTGTCCTCGAGTTCTGTAAAGGTCACCTCACATATTGACTGTCCTCGAGTTCTGTAAAGATCACCTCATTTGTTGACTGTCCTCGAGTTCTGTAAAGGTCAACTCACATATTGACTGTCCTCGAGTTCTGTAAAGTTCACCACACCTATTGACTGTCCTAGAGTTCTGTAAAGGTCACCTCACCTATTGACTGTCCTCGAGTTCTGTAAAGATCACCTCAGATATTGACTGTCCTCGAGTTCTGTAAAGGTCACCTCACCTATTGACTGTCCTCGAGTTCTGTAAAGGTCAACTCACCTGTTGACAGTCCGAGAGTTCTGTAAATGTTACCTCACATATTGACTGTCCTCGAATTCTGTAAAGGCCACCTCACCTGTTGATGGTCCTCGAGTTCTGTAAAGGTCACCTCACCTGTTGACTGTCCTAGATTTCTGTAAAGGTCACCTAACCTATTGATTGTCCTCGAGTTCTGTAAAGATCAACTCACATATTGACTGTCCTCGAGTTCTGTAAAGGTCACTTCAAATATTGACTGTCCTCGAGTTCTGTAAAGGCCACCTCACCTGTTGATTGTCCTCGAGTTCTGTAAAGTTCACCTTACCTATTGACTGTTCTAGTGTTCTATAAAAGTCACCTCACCTATTGACTGTCCTCGAGTTCTGTAAAATTCAACTCTCATATTGACTGTCCTCGAGTTCTGTAAAGGTCACTTCACATATTGATTGTCCTCGAGTTCTGTAAGGTCACCTCACCTGTTGACTGTCCTCGAGTTCTGTAAAGGTCAACTCACCTATTGACTGTCCTAGAGTTCTGTACAGATCAACTCACCTATTGACTGTCCTTGAGTTCTGTAATGGTCAACTCACATATTGATTGTCCTCAAGTTCTGTAAATGTCACTTTACATATTAATTGTCTTCGAGTTCTGTAAAGGTCACCTCACATATTGATTGTCCTCGAGTTCTGTAAAGGTCGCCTCACATATTGATTGTCCACGAGTTCTGTAAAGTTCTCCTCAGATATTGACTGTCCTCGAATTCTGTAAAGGTCACCTAACCTATTGACTGTCCTAGTGTTCTGTAAAGGTCACCTCACCTATTGACTGTCCTCGAGTTCTTTACAGATCACCTCACCTATTGATTGTCCTCGAGTTCTGTAATGGTCACCTCACCTATTGACTGTCCTCGAGTTCTGTAAAGATCACCTCAGATATTGACTGTCCTCGAGTTCTGTAAAGGTCAGCTCACATATTGACTGTCCTCGAGTTCTGTAAAGTCACCTCACTTATTGACTGTCCTCGAGTTCTGTAAAGGTCAACTCACCTGTTGACTGTCCGAGAGTTCTGTAAAGGTCACCTCACATATTGACTGTCCTCGAATTCTGTAAAGGTCACCTTACCGATTGACTGTCCTAGTGTTCTGTAAAGGTCACCTCACCTATTGACTGTCCTCGAGTTCTGTTCAGATCACCTCAACTATTGACTGTCCTCGAGTTCTGTAATGGTCACTTCACATATTGATTGTCCTCGAATTCTATAAAGGTCACCTCACAAATTGACTGTCCTCGAGTTCTGTAAAGATCACCTCATTTGTTGACTGTCCTCGAGTTCTGTAAAGGTCAACTCACATATTGACTGTCCTAGAGTTCTGTAAAGTTCACCTCACATATTAACTGTCCTCGAGTTCTGTAAAGATCATCTCACATATTGACTGTCCTCGAGTTCTGTAAAGTCACCTAAACTTATTGACTGTCCTAGATTTCTGTAAAGGTTACCTCACATTTGACTGTCCTCGAGTTCTGTAAAGGTCACCTCACATATTGACTGTCCTCGAGTTCTGTAAAGATCACCTCATTTATTGACTGTCCTCGAGTTCTGTAAAGGTCAACTTACATATTGACTGTCCTCGAGTTCTGTAAAGTTCACCACACCTATTGACTGTCCTAGAGTTCTGTAAAGGTCACCTCACCTATTGACTGTCCTCGAGTTCTGTAAAGATCACCTCAGATATTGACTGTCCTCGAGTTCTGTAAAGGTCACCTCACCTATTGACTGTCCTCGAGTTCTGTAAAGGTCAACTCACCTGTTGACAGTCCGAGAGTTCTGTAAAAGTTACCTCACATATTGACTGTCCTCGAATTCTGTAAAGGCCACCTCACCTGTTGATGGTCCTCGAGTTCTGTAAAGGTCACCTCACCTGTTGACTGTCCTAGATTTCTGTAAAGGTCACCTAACCTATTGATTGTCCTCGAGTTCTGTAAAGATCAACTCACATATTGACTGTCCTCGAGTTCTGTAAAGGTCACTTCAAATATTGACTGTCCTCGAGTTCTGTAAAGGCCACCTCACCTGTTGATTGTCCTCGAGTTCTGTAAAGGTCACCTTACCTATTGACTGTTCTAGTGTTCTATAAAAGTCACCTCACCTATTGACTGTCCTCGAGTTCTGTAAAATTCAACTCTCATATTGACTGTCCTCGAGTTCTGTAAAGGTCACTTCACATATTGATTGTCCTCGAGTTCTGTAAGGTCACCTCACCTGTTGACTGTTCTCGAGTTCTGTAAAGGTCAACTCACCTATTGACTGTCCTAGAGTTCTGTACAGATCAACTCACCTATTGACTGTCCTTGAGTTCTGTAATGGTCAACTCACATATTGATTGTCCTCAAGTTCTGTAAAGGTCGCCTCACATATTGATTGTCCTCGAGTTCTGTAAAGGTCACCTCACATATTGATTGTCCTCGAGTTCTGTAAAGGTCACCTCACATATTGATTGTCCTCGAGTTCTGTAAAGGTCACCTCACATATTGATTGTCCTCGAGTTCTGTAAAGGTCACCTCACATATTGATTGTCCATGAGTTCTGTAAAGATCTCCTCAGATATTGACTGTCCTCGAATTCTGTAAAGGTCACCTCACCTATTGACTGTCCTAGTGTTCTGTAAAGGTCACCTCACCTATTGACTGTCCTCGAGTTCTGTACAGATCACCTCACCTATTGACTGTCCTCGAGTTCTGTAATGGTCACTTCACATATTGATTGTCCTCGAGTTCTGAAAAGGTCACCTCACCTATTGACTGTCCTCGAGTTCTGTAAATATCACCTCAGATATTGACTGTCCTCGAGTTCTGTAAAGGTCAGCTCACATATTGACTGTCCTCGAGTTCTGTAAATTCACCTCACTTATTGACTGTCCTAGATTTCTGTAAAGGTCACCTCACGTATTGACTGTCCTAGATATCTGTAAAGGTCACCTCACCTATTGACTGTCCTCGAGTTCTGTAAAGGTCAATTCACCTGTTGACTGTCCGAGAGTTCTGTAAAGGTCACCTCACATATTGACTGTCCTCGAATTCTATAAAGGTCACCTTACCTATTGACTGTCCTAGTGTTCTGTAAAGGTCACCTCACCTATTGACTGTCCTCGAGTTCTGTACAGATCACCTCACCTATTGACTGTCCTCGAGTTCTGTAATGGTCACTTCACATATTGATTGTCCTCGAGTTCTGTAAAGGTCGCCTCACATATTAATTGTCCACGAGTTCTGTAAGGTCGCCTCACATATTGATTGTCCTCGAGTACTGTAAAGGTCACCTCACATATTAACTGTCCTCGAATTCTATAAAGGTCACCTTACCTATTGACTGTCCTAGTGTTCTGTAAAGGTCACCTCACCTATTGACTGTCCTCGAGTTCTGTACAGATCACCTCACCTATTGACTGTCCTCGAGTTCTGTAATGGTCACTTCACATATTGATTGTCCTCGAGTTCTGTAAAGGTCGCCTCACATATTGATTGTCCACGAGTTCTGTAAGGTCGCCTCACATATTGATTGTCCTCGAGTTCTGTAAAGGTCAACTCACATATTGACTGTCCTCGAGTTCTGTAAAGGTCACCTCCCACCTATTGACTGTCCTAGAGTTCTGTAAAGGTCACCTCACCTATTGACTGTCCTCGAGTTCTGTAAAGATCACCTCAGATATTGACTGTCCTCGAGTTCTGTAAAGGTCACCTCACCTATTGACTGTCCTCGAGTTCTGTAAAGGTCAACTCACCTGTTGACAGTCCGAGAGTTCTGTAAATGTCACCTCACATATTGACTGTCCTCGAATTCTGTAAAGGCCACCTCACCTGTTGATTGTCCTCGAGTTCTGTAAAGGTCACCTCACCTGTTGACTGTCCTAGATTTCTGTAAAGGTCACCTAACCTATTGATTGTCCTCGAGTTCTGTAAAGATAACTCACATATTGACTGTCCTCGAGTTCTGTAAAGGTCACTTCAAATATTGACTGTCCTCGAGTTCTGTAAAGGCCACCTCACCTGTTGATTGTCCTCGAGTTCTGTAAATGTCACCTTTCCTATTGACTGTTCTAGTGTTCTGTAAAAGTCACCTCACCTATTGACTGTCCTCGAGTTCTGTAAAATTCAACTCTCATATTGACTGTCCTCAAGTTCTGTAAATGTCACTTCACATATTGATTGTCCTCGAGTTCTGTAAAGGTCACCTCACCTGTTGACTGTCCTCGAGTTCTGTAAAGGTCACCTCACCTATTTACTGTCCTCGAGTTCTGTAAAGTTCACCTCACATATTAACTGTCCTCGAGTTCTGTAAAGATCATCTCACCTGTTGACTGTCCTCGAGTTCTGTAAAGGTCACCTCACCTATTTACTGTCCTCGAGTTCTGTAAAGTTCACCTCACATATTAACTGTCCTCGAGTTCTGTAAAGATCATCTCACATATTGACTGTCCTCGAGTTCTGTAAAGGTCACCTCACCTATTGACTGTCCTAGATTTCTGTAAAGGTTACCTCACATTTGACTGTCCTCGAGTTCTGTAAAGGTCACCTCACATATTGACTGTCCTCGAGTTCTGTAAAGATCACCTCATTTATTGACTGTCCTCGAGTTCTGTAAAGGTCAACTTACATATTGACTGTCCTCGAGTTCTGTAAAGTTCACCACACCTATTGACTGTCCTAGAGTTCTGTAAAGGTCACCTCACCTATTGACTGTCCTCGAGTTCTGTAAAGATCACCTCAGATATTGACTGTCCTCGAGTTCTGTAAAGGTCACCTCACCTATTGACTGTCCTCGAGTTCTGTAAAGGTCAACTCACCTGTTGACAGTCCGAGAGTTCTGTAAAAGTTACCTCACATATTGACTGTCCTCGAATTCTGTAAAGGCCACCTCACCTGTTGATGGTCCTCGAGTTCTGTAAAGGTCACCTCACCTGTTGACTGTCCTAGATTTCTGTAAAGGTCACCTAACCTATTGATTGTCCTCGAGTTCTGTAAAGATCAACTCACATATTGACTGTCCTCGAGTTCTGTAAAGGTCACTTCAAATATTGACTGTCCTCGAGTTCTGTAAAGGCCACCTCACCTGTTGATTGTCCTCGAGTTCTGTAAAGGTCACCTTACCTATTGACTGTTCTAGTGTTCTATAAAAGTCACCTCACCTATTGACTGTCCTCGAGTTCTGTAAAATTCAACTCTCATATTGACTGTCCTCGAGTTCTGTAAAGGTCACTTCACATATTGATTGTCCTCGAGTTCTGTAAGGTCACCTCACCTGTTGACTGTTCTCGAGTTCTGTAAAGGTCAACTCACCTATTGACTGTCCTAGAGTTCTGTACAGATCAACTCACCTATTGACTGTCCTTGAGTT
Source organism: Bulinus truncatus (assembly GCA_021962125.1). Taxonomy (NCBI): domain Eukaryota; kingdom Metazoa; phylum Mollusca; class Gastropoda; family Planorbidae; genus Bulinus; species Bulinus truncatus. Next base: position 362,168 of record JAGDYQ010000238.1, read on the forward strand.
CTGTAATGGTCAACTCACATATTGATTGTCCTCAAGTTCTGTAAAGGTCGCCTCACATATTGATTGTCCTCGAGTTCTGTAAAGGTCACCTCACATATTGATTGTCCTCGAGTTCTGTAAAGGTCACCTCACATATTGATTGTCCTCGAGTTCTGTAAAGGTCACCTCACATATTGATTGTCCTCGAGTTCTGTAAAGGTCACCTCACATATTGATTGTCCATGAGTTCTGTAAAGATCTCCTCAGATATTGACTGTCCTCGAATTCTGTAAAGGTCACCTCACCTATTGACTGTCCTAGTGTTCTGTAAAGGTCACCTCACCTATTGACTGTCCTCGAGTTCTGTACAGATCACCTCACCTATTGACTGTCCTCGAGTTCTGTAATGGTCACTTCACATATTGATTGTCCTCGAGTTCTGAAAAGGTCACCTCACCTATTGACTGTCCTCGAGTTCTGTAAATATCACCTCAGATATTGACTGTCCTCGAGTTCTGTAAAGGTCAGCTCACATATTGACTGTCCTCGAGTTCTGTAAATTCACCTCACTTATTGACTGTCCTAGATTTCTGTAAAGGTCACCTCACGTATTGACTGTCCTAGATATCTGTAAAGGTCACCTCACCTATTGACTGTCCTCGAGTTCTGTAAAGGTCAATTCACCTGTTGACTGTCCGAGAGTTCTGTAAAGGTCACCTCACATATTGACTGTCCTCGAATTCTATAAAGGTCACCTTACCTATTGACTGTCCTAGTGTTCTGTAAAGGTCACCTCACCTATTGACTGTCCTCGAGTTCTGTACAGATCACCTCACCTATTGACTGTCCTCGAGTTCTGTAATGGTCACTTCACATATTGATTGTCCTCGAGTTCTGTAAAGGTCGCCTCACATATTAATTGTCCACGAGTTCTGTAAGGTCGCCTCACATATTGATTGTCCTCGAGTACTGTAAGGTCACCTCACATATTAACTGTCCTCGAATTCTATAAAGGTCACCTTACCTATTGACTGTCCTAGTGTTCTGTAAAGGTCACCTCACCTATTGACTGTCCTCGAGTTCTGTACAGATCACCTCACCTATTGACTGTCCTCGAGTTCTGTAATGGTCACTTCACATATTGATTGTCCTCGAGTTCTGTAAAGGTCGCCTCACATATTGATTGTCCACGAGTTCTGTAAGGTCGCCTCACATATTGATTGTCCTCGAGTTCTGTAAAGGTCAACTCATATATTGACTGTCCTCGAGTTCTGTAAAGGTCACCTCACCTATTGACTGTCCTAGAGTTCTGTAAAAGGTCACCTCACCTATTGACTGTCCTCGAGTTCTGTAAAGATCACCTCAGATATTGACTGTCCTCGAGTTCTGTAAAGGTCACCTCACCTATTGACTGTCCTCGAGTTCTGTAAAGGTCAACTCACCTGTTGACAGTCCGAGAGTTCTGTAAATGTCACCTCACATATTGACTGTCCTCGAATTCTGTAAAGGCCACCTCACCTGTTGATTGTCCTCGAGTTCTGTAAAGGTCACCTCACCTGTTGACTGTCCTAGATTTCTGTAAAGGTCACCTAACCTATTGATTGTCCTCGAGTTCTGTAAAGATAACTCACATATTGACTGTCCTCGAGTTCTGTAAAGGTCACTTCAAATATTGACTGTCCTCGAGTTCTGTAAAGGCCACCTCACCTGTTGATTGTCCTCGAGTTCTGTAAATGTCACCTTTCCTATTGACTGTTCTAGTGTTCTGTAAAAGTCACCTCACCTATTGACTGTCCTCGAGTTCTGTAAAATTCAACTCTCATATTGACTGTCCTCAAGTTCTGTAAATGTCACTTCACATATTGATTGTCCTCGAGTTCTGTAAAGGTCACCTCACCTGTTGACTGTCCTCGAGTTCTGTAAAGGTCAACTCACCTATTGACTGTCCTAGAGTTCTGTACAGATCACCTCACCTATTGACTCTGTCCTCGAGTTCTGTAATGGTCAACTCACATATTGATTGTCCTCGAGTTCTGTAAAGGTCGCCTCACATATTGATTGTCCTCGAGTTCTGTAAAGGTCACCTCACATATTGATTGTCCTCGAGTTCTGTAAAGGTCACCTCATATATTGATTGTCCTCGAGTTCTGTAAAGGTCACCTCACATATTGACTGTCCTCGAGTTCTGTAAAGGTCACCTCACATATTGATTGTCCTCGAGTTCTGTAAAGGTCACCTTACATATTGATTGTCCTCGAGTTCTGTTAAGGTCACCTCACCTATTGATCTCCTCGAGTTCTGTAAAAGTCAACTCTCATATTGACTGTCCTCGAGTTCTGTAAAGGTCACTTCACATATTGATTTTTCCTCGAGTTCTGTAAAAGTCACCTCGCCTGTTGACTGTCCTCGAGTTCTGTAAAGGTCACCTCACATATTGATTGTCCTCGAGTTCTGTAAAGGTTACCTCACCTATTGACTGTCCTCGAGTTCTGTAAATGTCACTTTACATATTAATTGTCTTCGAGTTCTGTAAAGGTCACCTCACATATTGATTGTCCTCGAGTTCTGTAAAGGTCACCTCACCTATTTACTGTCCTCGAGTTCTGTAAAGATCTCCTCAGATATTGACTGTCCTAGATATCTGTAAAGATCACCTCACATATTGATTGTCCTCGAGTTCAGTAAAGGTCAACTCACATATTGATTGTCCTCGAGATCTGTAAAGGTCAACTCACATATTGACTGTCCTCGAGTTCTGTAAAGGCCACCTCACATATTGATTGTCCTCGAGTTCAGTAAAGGTCAACTCACATATTGACTGTCCTAGAGTTCTGTAAAGGTCACCTCACATATTGACTGTCCTCGAGTTCTGTAAAGTCACCTCACTTATTGACTGTCCTAGATTTCTGTAAAGGTCACCTCACGTATTGACTGTCCTAGATATCTGTAAAGGTCACCTCACCTATTGACTGTCCTCGAGTTCTGTAAAGGTCAACTCACCTGTTGACTGTCCGAGAGTTCTGTAAAGGTCACCTCACATATTGACTGTCCTCGAATTCTGTAAAGGTCACCTTACCTATTGACTGTCCTAGTGTTCTGTAAAGGTCCCCTAACCTATTGACAGTCCTCAAGTTCTGTAAAGATCACTCACATATTGACTGTCCTTTAGTTCTGTAAAGGTCACTTCACATATTGACTGTCCTCGAGTTCTGTAAAGGCCACCTCACCTGTTGATTGTCCTCGAGTTCTGTAAAGGTCACCTCACCTATTGACTGTCCTAGTGTTCTGTAAAGGTCACATCACCTATTGACTGTCCTCGAGTTCTGTAAAAGTCAACTCTCATATTGACTGTCCTCGAGTTCTGTAAAGGTCACTTCATATATATTGTCCTCGAGTTCTGTAAAGGTCACCTCACCTGTTGACTGTACTCGAGTTCTGTAAAGGTCAACTCACCTATTGACTGTCCTAGAGTTCTGTACAGATCACCTCACCTATTGACTGTCCTCGAGTTCTGTAATGGTCAACTCACATATTGATTGTCCTCGAGTTCTGTAAAGGTCGCCTCACATATTGATTGTCCTCGAGTTCTGTAAAGGTCACCTCACATATTGATTGTCCTCGAGTTCTGTAAAGGTCACCTCACATATTGATTGTCCTCGAGTTCTGTAAAGGTCACCTCACATATTGACTGTCCTCGAGTTCTGTAAAGGTCACCTCACATATTGATTGTCCTCGAGTTCTGTAAAGGTCACCTCACATATTGATTGTCCTCGAGTTCTGTTAAGGTCACCTCACCTATTGACTGACTTCGAGTTCTGTAAAAGTCAACTCTCATATTGACTGTCCTCGAGTTCTGTAAAGGTCACTTCACATATTGATTGTCCTCGAGTTCTGTAAAGGTCACCTCACCTGTTGACTGTCCTCGAGTTCTGTAAAGGTCACCTTACATATTGATTGTCCTCGAGTTCTGTAAAGGTTACCTCACCTATTGACTGTCCTCGAGTTCTGTAAATGTCACTTTACATATTAATTGTCTTCGAGTTCTGTAAAGGTCACCTCACATATTGATTGTCCTCGAGTACTGTAAAGGTCACCTCACCTATTGACTGTCCTCGAGTTCTGTAAAGATCTCCTCAGATATTGACTGTCCTAGATATCTGTAATGGTCACCTCACCTATTGACTGTCCTCGAGTTCTGTAAAGGTCAACTCACCTGTTGACTGTCCGAGAATTCTGTAAAGGTCACCTCACATATTGACTGTCCTCGAATTCTGTAAAGGTCACCTTACCTATTGACTGTCCTTGTGTTCTGTAAAGATCACCTCACCTATTGACTGTCCTCGAGTTCTGTAATGGTCACTTCACATATTGATTGTCCTCGAGTTCTGTAAAGGTCGCCTCACATATTAATTGTCCACGAGTTCTGTAAGGTCGCCTCACATATTGATTGTCCTCGAGTACTGTAAAGGTCACCTCACATATTAACTGTCCTCGAATTCTATAAAGGTCACCTTACCTATTGACTGTCCTAGTGTTCTGTAAAGGTCACCTCACCTATTGACTGTCCTCGAGTTCTGTACAGATCACCTCACCTATTGAATGTCCTCGAGTTCTGTAATGGTCACTTCACATATTGATTGTCCTCGAGTTCTGTAAAGGTCGCCTCACATATTGATTGTCCACGAGTTCTGTAAGGTCGCCTCACATGTTGATTGTCCTCGAGTTCTGTAAAGGTCAACTCACATATTGACTGTCCTCGAGTTCTGTAAAGGTCACCTCACCTATTGACTGTCCTAGAGTTCTGTAAAGGTCACCTCACCTATTGACTGTCCTCGAGTTCTGTAAAGATCACCTCAGATATTGACTGTCCTCGAGTTCTGTAAAGGTCACCTCACCTATTGACTGTCCTCGAGTTCTGTAAAGGTCAACTCACCTGTTGACAGTCCGAGAGTTCTGTAAATGTCACCTCACATATTGACTGTCCTCGAATTCTGTAAAGGCCACCTCACCTGTTGATTGTCCTCGAGTTCTGTAAAGGTCACCTCACCTGTTGACTGTCCTAGATTTCTGTAAAGGTCACCTAACCTATTGATTGTCCTCGAGTTCTGTAAAGATAACTCACATATTGACTGTCCTCGAGTTCTGTAAAGGTCACTTCAAATATTGACTGTCCTCGAGTTCTGTAAAGGCCACCTCACCTGTTGATTGTCCTCGAGTTCTGTAAATGTCACCTTTCCTATTGACTGTTCTAGTGTTCTGTAAAAGTCACCTCACCTATTGACTGTCCTCGAGTTCTGTAAAATTCAACTCTCATATTGACTGTCCTCAAGTTCTGTAAATGTCACTTCACATATTGATTGTCCTCGAGTTCTGTAAAGGTCACCTCACCTGTTGACTGTCCTCGAGTTCTGTAAAGGTCAACTCACCTATTGACTGTCCTAGAGTTCTGTACAGATCACCTCACCTATTGACTGTCCTCGAGTTCTGTAATGGTCAACTCACATATTGATTGTCCTCGAGTTCTGTAAAGGTCGCCTCACATATTGATTGTCCTCGAGTTCTGTAAGGTCACCTCACATATTGATTGTCCTCGAGTTCTGTAAAGGTCACCTCATATATTGATTGTCCTCGAGTTCTGTAAAGGTCACCTCACATATTGACTGTCCTCGAGTTCTGTAAAGGTCACCTCACATATTGATTGTCCTCGAGTTCTGTAAAGGTCACCTTACATATTGATTGTCCACGAGTTCTGTTAAGGTCACCTCACCTATTGATCTCCTCGAGTTCTGTAAAAGTCAACTCTCATATTGACTGTCCTCGAGTTCTGTAAAGGTCACTTCACATATTGATTTTTCCTCGAGTTCTGTAAAAGTCACCTCGCCTGTTGACTGTCCTCGAGTTCTGTAAAGGTCACCTCACATATTGATTGTCCTCGAGTTCTGTAAAGGTTACCTCACCTATTGACTGTCCTCGAGTTCTGTAAATGTCACTTTACATATTAATTGTCTTCGAGTTCTGTAAAGGTCACCTCACATATTGATTGTCCTCGAGTTCTGTAAAGGTCACCTCACCTATTTACTGTCCTCGAGTTCTGTAAAGATCTCCTCAGATATTGACTGTCCTAGATATCTGTAAAGATCACCTCACATATTGATTGTCCTCGAGTTCAGTAAAGGTCAACTCACATATTGATTGTCCTCGAGATCTGTAAAGGTCAACTCACATATTGACTGTCCTCGAGTTCTGTAAAGGCCACCTCACATATTGATTGTCCTCGAGTTCAGTAAAGGTCAACTCACATATTGACTGTCCTAGAGTTCTGTAAAGGTCACCTCACATATTGACTGTCCTCGAGTTCTGTAAAGTCACCTCACTTATTGACTGTCCTAGATTTCTGTAAAGGTCACCTCACGTATTGACTGTCCTAGATATCTGTAAAGGTCACCTCACCTATTGACTGTCCTCGAGTTCTGTAAAGGTCAACTCACCTGTTGACTGTCCGAGAGTTCTGTAAAGGTCACCTCACATATTGACTGTCCTCGAATTCTGTAAAGGTCACCTTACCTATTGACTGTCCTAGTGTTCTGTAAAGGTCCCTAACCTATTGACAGTCCTCAAGTTCTGTAAAGATCAACTCACATATTGACTGTCCTTTAGTTCTGTAAAGGTCACTTCACATATTGACTGTCCTCGAGTTCTGTAAAGGCCACCTCACCTGTTGATTGTCCTCGAGTTCTGTAAAGGTCACCTCACCTATTGACTGTCCTAGTGTTCTGTAAAGGTCACATCACCTATTGACTGTCCTCGAGTTCTGTAAAAGTCAACTCTCATATTGACTGTCCTCGAGTTCTGTAAAGGTCACTTCACATATATATTGTCCTCGAGTTCTGTAAAGGTCACCTCACCTGTTGACTGTACTCGAGTTCTGTAAAGGTCAACTCACCTATTGACTGTCCTAGAGTTCTGTACAGATCACCTCACCTATTGACTGTCCTCGAGTTCTGTAATGGTCAACTCACATATTGATTGTCCTCGAGTTCTGTAAAGGTCGCCTCACATATTGATTGTCCTCGAGTTCTGTAAAGGTCACCTCACATATTGATTGTCCTCGAGTTCTGTAAAGGTCACCTCACATATTGATTGTCCTCGAGTTCTGTAAAGGTCACCTCACATATTGACTGTCCTCGAGTTCTGTAAAGGTCACCTCACATATTGATTGTCCTCGAGTTCTGTAAAGGTCACCTCACATATTGATTGTCCTCGAGTTCTGTTAAGGTCACCTCACCTATTGACTGACTTCGAGTTCTGTAAAAGTCAACTCTCATATTGACTGTCCTCGAGTTCTGTAAAGGTCACTTCACATATTGATTGTCCTCGAGTTCTGTAAAGGTCACCTCACCTGTTGACTGTCCTCGAGTTCTGTAAAGGTCACCTAACATATTGATTGTCCTCGAGTTCTGTAAAGGTTACCTCACCTATTGACTGTCCTCGAGTTCTGTAAATGTCACTTTACATATTAATTGTCTTCGAGTTCTGTAAAGGTCACCTCACATATTGATTGTCCTCGAGTACTGTAAAGGTCACCTCACCTATTGACTGTCCTCGAGTTCTGTAAAGATCTCCTCAGATATTGACTGTCCTAGATATCTGTAATGGTCACCTCACCTATTGACTGTCCTCGAGTTCTGTAAAGGTCAACTCACCTGTTGACTGTCCGAGAATTCTGTAAAGGTCACCTCACATATTGACTGTCCTCGAATTCTGTAAAGGTCACCTTACCTATTGACTGTCCTTGTGTTCTGTAAAGATCACCTCACCTATTGACTGTCCTCGAGTTCTGTAATGGTCACTTCACATATTGATTGTCCTCGAGTTCTGTAAAGGTCGCCTCACATATTGATTGTCCTCGAGTTCTGTCAAGGTCGCCTCACATATTGATTGTCCTCGAGATCTGTAAAGGTCAACTCACATATTGACTGTCCTCGAGTTCTGTAAAGGCCACCTCACATATTGATTGTCCTCGAGTTCAGTAAAGGTCAACTCACATATTGACTGTCCTAGAGTTCTGTAAAGGTCACCTCACATATTGACTGTCCTCGAGTTCTGTAAAGGTCAGCTCACATATTGACTGTCCTCGAGTTCTGTAAAGGTCAGCTCACCTATTGACTGTCCTCGAGTTCTGTACAGATCACCTCACCTATTGACTGTCCTCGAGTTCTGTAATGGTCACTTCACATATTGATTGTCCTCGAGTTCTGTAAAGGTCGCCTCACATATTGATTGTCCACGAGTTCTGTAAGGTCGCCTCACATATTGATTGTCCTCGAGTTCTGTAAAGGTCAACTCACATATTGACTGTCCTCGAGTTCTGTAAAGGTCACCTCACCTATTGACTGTCCTAGAGTTCTGTAAAGGTCACCTCACCTATTGACTGTCCTCGAGTTCTGTAAAGATCACCTCAGATATTGACTGTCCTCGAGTTCTGTAAAGGTCACCTCACCTATTGACTGTCCTCGAGTTCTGTAAAGGTCAACTCACCTGTTGACAGTCCGAGAGTTCTGTAAATGTCACCTCACATATTGACTGTCCTCGAATTCTGTAAAGGCCACCTCACCTGTTGATTGTCCTCGAGTTCTGTAAAGGTCACCTCACCTGTTGACTGTCCTAGATTTCTGTAAAGGTCACCTAACCTATTGATTGTCCTCGAGTTCTGTAAAGATAACTCACATATTGACTGTCCTCGAGTTCTGTAAAGGTCACTTCAAATATTGACTGTCCTCGAGTTCTGTAAAGGCCACCTCACCTGTTGATTGTCCTCGAGTTCTGTAAATGTCACCTTTCCTATTGACTGTTCTAGTGTTCTGTAAAAGTCACCTCACCTATTGACTGTCCTCGAGTTCTGTAAAATTCAACTCTCATATTGACTGTCCTCAAGTTCTGTAAATGTCACTTCACATATTGATTGTCCTCGAGTTCTGTAAAGGTCACCTCACCTGTTGACTGTCCTCGAGTTCTGTAAAGGTCAACTCACCTATTGACTGTCCTAGAGTTCTGTACAGATCACCTCACCTATTGACTGTCCTCGAGTTCTGTAATGGTCAACTCACATATTGATTGTCCTCGAGTTCTGTAAAGGTCGCCTCACATATTGATTGTCCTCGAGTTCTGTAAAGGTCACCTCACATATTGATTGTCCTCGAGTTCTGTAAAGGTCACCTCATATATTGATTGTCCTCGAGTTCTGTAAAGGTCACCTCACATATTGACTGTCCTCGAGTTCTGTAAAGGTCACCTCACATATTGATTGTCCTCGAGTTCTGTAAAGGTCACCTTACATATTGATTGTCCACGAGTTCTGTTAAGGTCACCTCACCTATTGATCTCCTCGAGTTCTGTAAAAGTCAACTCTCATATTGACTGTCCTCGAGTTCTGTAAAGGTCACTTCACATATTGATTTTTCCTCGAGTTCTGTAAAAGTCACCTCGCCTGTTGACTGTCCTCGAGTTCTGTAAAGGTCACCTCACATATTGATTGTCCTCGAGTTCTGTAAAGGTTACCTCACCTATTGACTGTCCTCGAGTTCTGTAAATGTCACTTTACATATTAATTGTCTTCGAGTTCTGTAAAGGTCACCTCACATATTGATTGTCCTCGAGTTCTGTAAAGGTCACCTCACCTATTTACTGTCCTCGAGTTCTGTAAAGATCTCCTCAGATATTGACTGTCCTAGATATCTGTAAAGATCACCTCACATATTGATTGTCCTCGAGTTCAGTAAAGGTCAACTCACATATTGATTGTCCTCGAGATCTGTAAAGGTCAACTCACATATTGACTGTCCTCGAGTTCTGTAAAGGCCACCTCACATATTGATTGTCCTCGAGTTCAGTAAAGGTCAACTCACATATTGACTGTCCTAGAGTTCTGTAAAGGTCACCTCACATATTGACTGTCCTCGAGTTCTGTAAAGTCACCTCACTTATTGACTGTCCTAGATTTCTGTAAAGGTCACCTCACGTATTGACTGTCCTAGATATCTGTAAAGGTCACCTCACCTATTGACTGTCCTCGAGTTCTGTAAAGGTCAACTCACCTGTTGACTGTCCGAGAGTTCTGTAAAGGTCACCTCACATATTGACTGTCCTCGAATTCTGTAAAGGTCACCTTACCTATTGACTGTCCTAGTGTTCTGTAAAGGTCCCCTAACCTATTGACAGTCCTCAAGTTCTGTAAAGATCAACTCACATATTGACTGTCCTTTAGTTCTGTAAAGGTCACTTCACATATTGACTGTCCTCGAGTTCTGTAAAGGCCACCTCACCTGTTGATTGTCCTCGAGTTCTGTAAAGGTCACCTCACCTATTGACTGTCCTAGTGTTCTGTAAAGGTCACATCACCTATTGACTGTCCTCGAGTTCTGTAAAAGTCAACTCTCATATTGACTGTCCTCGAGTTCTGTAAAGGTCACTTCACATATATATTGTCCTCGAGTTCTGTAAAGGTCACCTCACCTGTTGACTGTACTCGAGTTCTGTAAAGGTCAACTCACCTATTGACTGTCCTAGAGTTCTGTACAGATCACCTCACCTATTGACTGTCCTCGAGTTCTGTAATGGTCAACTCACATATTGATTGTCCTCGAGTTCTGTAAAGGTCGCCTCACATATTGATTGTCCTCGAGTTCTGTAAAGGTCACCTCACATATTGATTGTCCTCGAGTTCTGTAAAGGTCACCTCACATATTGATTGTCCTCGAGTTCTGTAAAGGTCACCTCACATATTGACTGTCCTCGAGTTCTGTAAAGGTCACTTCACATATTGATTGTCCTCGAGTTCTGTAAAGGTCACCTCACCTGTTGACTGTCCTCGAGTTCTGTAAAGGTCACCTAACATATTGATTGTCCTCGAGTTCTGTAAAGGTTACCTCACCTATTGACTGTCCTCGAGTTCTGTAAATGTCACTTTACATATTAATTGTCTTCGAGTTCTGTAAAGGTCACCTCACATATTGATTGTCCTCGAGTACTGTAAAGGTCACCTCACCTATTGACTGTCCTCGAGTTCTGTAAAGATCTCCTCAGATATTGACTGTCCTAGATATCTGTAATGGTCACCTCACCTATTGACTGTCCTCGAGTTCTGTAAAGGTCAACTCACCTGTTGACTGTCCGAGAATTCTGTAAAGGTCACCTCACATATTGACTGTCCTCGAATTCTGTAAAGGTCACCTTACCTATTGACTGTCCTTGTGTTCTGTAAAGATCACCTCACCTATTGACTGTCCTCGAGTTCTGTAATGGTCACTTCACATATTGATTGTCCTCGAGTTCTGTAAAGGTCGCCTCACATATTGATTGTCCTCGAGTTCTGTCAATGTCGCCTCACATATTGATTGTCCTCGAGATCTGTAAAGGTCAACTCACATATTGACTGTCCTCGAGTTCTGTAAAGGCCACCTCACATATTGATTGTCCTCGAGTTCTGTAAAGGTCAACTCACATATTGACTGTCCTAGAGTTCTGTAAAGGTCACCTCACATATTGACTGTCCTCGAGTTCTGTAAAGGTCAGCTCACATATTGACTGTCCTCGAGTTCTGTAAAGTCACCTCACTTATTGCCTGTCCTAGATTTCTGTAAAGGTCACCTCACGTATTGACTGTCCTAGATATCTGTAAAGGTCACCTCACCTATTGACTGTCCTCGAGTTCTGTAAAGGTCACCTCACCTGTTGACTGTCCGAGAGTTCTGTAAAGGTCACCTCACATATTGACTGTCCTCGAATTCTGTAAAGGTCACCTTACCTATTGACTGTCCTAGTGTTCTGTAAAGGTCACCTAACCTATTGACTGTCCTCAAGTTCTGTAAAGATCAACTCACATATTGACTGTCCTTTAGTTCTGTAAAGGTCACTTCACATATTGACTGTCCTCGAGTTCTGTAAAGGCCACCTCACCTGTTGATTGTCCTCGAGTTCTGTAAAGGTCACCTCACCTATTGACTGTCCTAGTGTTCTGTAAAGGTCACATCACCTATTGACTGTCCTCGAATTCTATAAAAGTCAACTCTCATATTGACTGTCCTCGAGTTCTGTAAAGGTCACTTCACATATTGATTATCCTCGAGTTCTGTAAAGGTCACCTCACCTGTTGACTGTCCTCGAGTTCTGTAAAGGTCAACTCACCTATTGACTGTCCTAGAGTTCTGTACAGATCACCTCACCTATTGACTGTCCTCGAGTTCTGTAATGGTCAACTCACATATTGATTGTCCTCGAGTTCTGTAAAGGTCGCCTCACATATTGATTGTCCTCGAGTTCTGTAAAGGTCACCTCACATATTGATTGTCCTCGAGTTCTGTAAAGGTCACCTCACATATTGATTGTCCTCGAGTTCTGTAAAGGTCACCTCACATATTGACTGTCCTCGAGTTCTGTAAAGGTCACCTCACATATTGATTTTCCTCGAGTTCTGTTAAGGTCACCTCACCTATTGACTGTCCTCGAGTTCTGTAAAAGTCAACTCTCATATTGACTGTCCTCGAGTTCTGTAAAGGTCACTTCACATATTGATTGTCCTCGAGTTCTGTAAAGGTCACCTCACCTGTTGACTGTCCTCGAGTTCTGTAAAGGTCACCTCACATATTGATTGTCCTCGAGTTCTGAAAAGGTCACCTCACCTATTGACAGTTCTCGAGTTCTGTAAAGATCTCCTCAGATATTGACTGTCATAGATATCTGTAAAGGTCACCTCACCTATTGACTGTCCTCGAAATCTGTAAAGGTCAACTCACCTGTTGACTGTCCGAGAGTTCTGTAAAGGTCACCTCACATATTGACTGTCCTCGAATTCTGTAAAGGTCACCTTACCTATTGACTGTCCTTGTGTTCTGTAAAGATCACCTCACCTATTGACTGTCCTCGAGTTCTGTAATGGTCACTTCACATATTGATTGTCCTCGAGTTCTGTAAAGGTCGCCTCACATATTGATTGTCCTCGAGTTCTGTAAAGGTCGCCTCACATATTGATTGTCCTCGAGATCTGTAAAGGTCAACTCACATATTGACTGTCCTCGAGTTCTGTAAAGGCCACCTCACATATTGATTGTCCTCGAGTTCAGTAAAGGTCAACTCACATATTGACTGTCCTAGAGTTCTGTAAAGGTCACCTCACATATTGACTGTCCTCGAGTTCTGTAAAGGTCAGCTCACATTTTGACTGTCCTCGAGTTCTGTAAAGTCACCTCACTTATTGACTGTCCTAGATTTCTGTAAAGGTCACCTCACGTATTGACTGTCCTAGATATCTGTAAAGGTCACCTCACCTATTGACTGTCCTCGAGTTCTGTAAAGGTCAACTCACCTGTTGACTGTCCGAGAGTTCTGTAAAGGTCACCTCACATATTGACTGTCCTCGAATTCTGTAAAGGTCACCTTACCTATTGACTGTCCTAGTGTTCTGTAAAGGTCACCTCACCTATTGACTGTCCTCTAGTTCTGTACAGTTCACCTCACCTATTGACTGTCCTCGAGTTCTGTAATGGTCACTTCACATATTGATTGTCCTCGAGTTCTGTAAAGGTCGCCTCACATATTGATTGTCCACGAGTTCTGTAAGGTCGCCTCACATATTGATTGTCCTCGAGTTCTGTAAAGGTCACCTCACATATTGATTGTCCTCGAGTTCTGTAAAAGTCACCTCACATATTGATTGTCCTCGAGTTCTGTAAAGGTCACCTCACCTATTGACTGTCCTCGAGTTCTGTAAATGTCACTTACATATTGATTGTCTTCAAGTTCTGTAAAGGTCACCTTTTCAATTGACTGTCCTCGAGTTCTGTAAAGGTCAACTCACATATTGACTGTCCTCGAGTTCTGTAAAGGCCACCTCACCTATTGACTGTCCTCGAGTTTAGTAAAGGTCAACTCACATATTGACTGTCCTAGAGTTCTGTAAAGGTTACCTCACATATTGACTGTCCTCGAGTTCTGTAATGGTCAACTCACATATTGATTGTCCTCGAGTTCTGTAAAGTCACCTCACTTATTGACTGTCCTAGATTTCTGTAAAGGTCACCTCATGTATTGACTGTCCTAGATATCTGTAAAGGTCACCTCACCTATTGACTGTCCTCGAGTTCTGTAAAGATCTCCTCAGATATTGACTGTCCTCGAGTTCTGTAAAGGTCACCTTACCTATTGACTGTCCTCGAGTTCTGTAAAAGTCAACTCTCATATTGACTGTCCTCGAGTTCTGTAAAGGTCACTTCACATATTGATTGTCCTCGAGTTCTGTAAAGGTCACCTCACCTGTTGACTGTCCTCGAGTTCTGTAAAGGTCACCTCAAATATTGATTGTCCTCGAGTTCTGTAAAGGTTACCTCACCTATTGACTGTCCTCGAGTTCTGTAAATGTCACTTTACATATTAATTGTCTTCGAGTTCTGTAAAGGTCACCTCACATATTGATTGTCCTCGAGTTCTGAAAAGGTCACCTCACCTATTGACTGTTCTCGAGTTCTGTAAAGATCTCCTCAGATATTGACTGTCATAGATATCTGTAAAGGTCACCTCACCTATTGACTGTCCTCGAGTTCTGTAAAGGTCAACTCACCTGTTGACTGTCCGAGAGTTCTGTTAAGGTCACCTCACATATTGACTGTCCTCGAATTCTGTAAAGGTCACCTTACCTATTGACTGTCCTTGTGTTCTGTAAAGATCACCTCACCTATTGACTGTCCTCGAGTTCTGTAATGGTCACTTCACATATTGATTGTCCTCGAGTTCTGTAAAGGTCGCCTCACATATTGATTGTCCTCGAGTTCTGTAAAGGTCGCCTCACATATTGATTGTCCTCGAGATCTGTAAAGGTCAACTCACATATTGACTGTTCTCGAGTTCTGTAAAGGCCACCTCACATATTGATTGTCCTCGAGTTCAGTAAAGGTCAACTCACATATTGACTGTCCTAGAGTTCTGTAAAGGTCACCTCACATATTGACTGTCCTCGAGTTCTGTAAAGGTCAGCTCACATATTGACTGTCCTCGAGTTCTGGAAAGTCACCTCACTTATTGACTGTCCTAGATTTCTGTAAAGGTCACCTCACGTATTGACTGTCCTAGATATCTGTAAAGGTCACCTCACCTATTGACTGTCCTCGAGTTCTGTAAAGGTCAACTCACCTGTTGACTGTCCGAGAGTTCTGTAAAGGTCAACTCACATATTGACTGTCCTCGAATTCTGTAAAGGTCACCTTACCTATTGACTGTCCTAGTGTTCTGTAAAGGTCACCTCACCTATTGACTGTCCTCGAGTTCTGTACAGATCACCTCACCTATTGACTGTCCTCGAGTTCTGTAATGGTCACTTCACATATTGATTGTCCTCGAGTTCTGTAAAGGTCGCCTCACATATTGATTGTCCACGAGTTCTGTAAGGTCGCCTCACATATTGATTGTCCTCGAGTTCTGTAAAGGTCACCTCACATATTGATTGTCCTCGAGTTCTGTAAAGGTCACCTCACATATTGATTGTCCTCGAGTTCTGTAAAGGTCACCTCACCTATTGACTGTCCTCGAGTTCTGTAAATGTCACTTTACATATTGATTGTCTTCGAGTTCTGTAAAGGTCACCTTTTCAATTGACTGTCCTCGAGTTCTGTAAAGGTCAACTCACATATTGACTGTCCTCGAGTTCTGTAAAGGCCACCTCACCTATTGACTGTCCTCGAGTTTAGTAAAGGTCAACTCACATATTGACTGTCCTAGAGTTCTGTAAAGGTTACCTCACATATTGACTGTCCTCGAGTTCTGTAAAGGTCAACTCACATATTGACTGGCCTCGAGTTCTGTAAAGGTCACCTCATGTATTGACTGTCCTAGATATCTGTAAAGGTCACCTCACCTATTGACTGTCCTCGAGTTCTGTAAAGATCTCCTCAGATATTGACTGTCCTCGAGTTCTGTAAAGGTCACCTTATCTATTGACTGTCCTCGAGTTCTGTAAAGGTCAACTCACCTGTTGACTGTCCGAGAGGTCTGTAAAGGTCACCTCTAATATTGACTGTCCTAGTGTTCTGTAAAGGTCACCTCACCTATTGACTGTCCTAGTGTTCTGTAAATGTCACCTCACCTATTGACTGTCCTCGAGTTCTGTACAGATCACCTCACCTATTGACTGTCCTCGAGTTCTGTAATGGTCACTTCACATATTGATTGTCCTCGAGTTCTGTAAAGATCGCCTTACATATTGATTGTCCTCGAGTTCTGTAAAGGTCACCTCACATATTGATTGTCCTCGAGTTCTGTAAAGGTCACCTCACATATTGATTGTCCTCGAGTTCTGTAAATGTCACTTTACATATTGATTGTCTTCGAGTTCTGTAAAGGTCACCTTTTCAATTGATTGTCCTCGAGTTCTGTAAAGGTCAACTCACATTTTGACTGTCCTCGAGTTCTGTAAAGGCCACCTCACATATTGATTGTCCTCGAGTTCAGTAAAGGTCAACTCACATATTGACTGTCCTCGAGTTCTGTAAAGGTCAGCTCACATATTGACTGTCCTCGAGTTCTGTAAAGATCACCTCACATTTTGACTGTCCTCGAGTTCTGTAAAGGTCAACTCACCTATTGATTGTCCTCGAGTTCTGTAAAGGTCAACTCACCTGTTGATTGTCCTCGAGTTCTGTAAAGGTCACCTCACCTGTTGACTGTCGTAGATTTCTTTAAAGGTCACCTAACCTATTGACTGTCCTCAAGTTCTGTAAAGATCAACTCACATATTGACTGTCCTTTAGTTCTGTAAAGGTCACTTCACATATTGACTGTCCTCGAGTTCTGTAAAGGCCACCTCACCTGATGATTGTCCTCGAGTTCTGTAAAGGTCACCTCACCTATTGACTGTCCTAGTGTTCTGTAAAGGTCACATCACCTATTGACTGTCCTCGAGTTCTGTAAAAGTCAACTCTCATATTGACTGTCCTCGAGTTTTGTAAAGGTCAACTCACATATTGATTGTCCTCGAGTTCTGTAAAGGTCACCTCACCTGTTGACTGTCCTCGAGTTCTATAAAGGTTACCTCACATATTGATTGTCCTCGAGTTCTGTAAAGGTCACCTCACCTATTGACTGTCCTCGAGTTCTGTAAATGTCACTTTACATATTAATTGTCTTCGAGTTCTGTAAAGGTCACCTCACATATTGATTGTCCTCGAGTTCTGTAAAGGTCACCTCACCTATTGACTGTCCTCGAGTTCTGTAAATGTCACTTTACATATTGATTGTCTTCGAGTTCTGTAAAGGTCACCTTTTCAATTGATTGTCCTCGAGTTCTGTAAAGTTCTCCTAACATATTGATTGTCCTCGAGTTCTGTAAAGGTCACCTCACATATTGACTGTCCTCGAGTTCTGTAAAGGTCAGCTCACATATTGACTGTCCTCGAGTTCTGTAAAGATCACCTCACATATTGACTGTCCTCGAGTTCTGTAAAGGTCAACTCACCTGTTGATTGTCCTCGAGTTCTGTAAAGGTCAACTCACCTGTTGATTGTCCTCGAGTTCTGTAAAGGTCATCTCACCTATTGACTGTCCTCAAGTTCTGTAAAGATCAACTCACATATTGACTGTCCTTTAGTTCTGTAAAGGTCACTTCACATATTGACTGTCCTCGAGTTCTGTAAAGGCCACCTCACTTGTTGATTGTCCTCGAGTTCTGTAAAGGTCACCTCACCTATTGACTGTCCTAGTGTTCTGTAAAGGTCACATCACCTATTGACTGTCCTCGAGTTCTGTAAAAGTCAACTCTCATATTGACTGTCCTCGAGTTCTGTAAAGGTCAACTCACATATTGATTGTCCTCGAGTTCTGTAAAGGTCACCTCACCTATTGACTGTCCTCGAGTTCTATAAAGGTCACCTCACATATTGATTGTCCTCGAGTTCTGTAAATGTCACTTCACCTATTGACTGTCCTCGAGTTCTGTAAATGTCACTTTACATATTGATTGTCTTCGAGTTCTGTAAAGGTCACCTTTTCAATTGATTGTCCTCGAGTTCTGTAAAGTTCTCCTAACATATTGATTGTCCTCGAGCTCTGCAAAGTTCGCCTGACCTATTGAATGTCCTTGAGTTCTGTTAAGGTCGCCTGACCTATTGAATGTCCTCGAGTTATTTTTTTCACTTACGTTTGACTTAGTTTTAGGCCTATATAATTTAATTTTGTAATTAAATCAAAGCCCCATTTATTTAAAATAATATTATAATAGCTGAGAACTTTATTTATATAGAAATTTGCAGAATTTCTTTTTTTATTTTTTTGTATTTTTAAAAAGAACTTTATTTATGAAATGAGATACGAAAACGTGCTCCCTAGTGTTATCGTCGGAGATTTTCGATTATTACTATTGTTTATATTTGACGATGTTAAAATGCTATTTGTTGTAATAAAAACTACAATAATTTGAATGATATTATATGTTAATTATTAATTTTTAATATTTGGGACTTTTACATTTCATAATAAAAACCGCAGAATCAATACCAAACTGTACATTAAAAAAAAACTTTTATCGAATCGAGACGCGGCAAGACGCCATTTTGAATTCTTGTTTTCCGCTTTCGATATAAAGCAGAATCCAAATGAAAACTATGTATATAGATCCTTTATTAAGTAAAAAAAATAATTTTATCATACAAATAATTATGTAAAGACAGTTTGACAGTATTTAGTAAATTTATATAGTAAAATATGTATTGATGATTTGGTCTGGGGAAGGGGCTTCAGCCCCCCCCCCGCCCCTCCCCCTGGTTGCGTCACTGCATGCTGACAACATTCGCCCTGTTGGTGTACCTCAACTGAATACCGACCGTACACATGTTACATTGGGCAGGCCTACGTTACATTGGGCAGGCCTACGTTACATTGGGCAGGACTATGTTACATTGGGCAGGTCTACGTTACACTGGACAGGACTATGTTACATTAGGCAGGCCTACGTTACATTCGGCAGGCCTACATTACATTGGGCAGGCCTGCGTTACATTCGGCAGGCCTATGTTACATTAGGCAGGCCTACATTACATTGGGAAGGACTTTGTTACATTGGGCAGGACTACGTTACATTGGGCAGGCCTACGTTACATTGGGCAGGACTATGTTACATGGGGCAGGTCTACGTTACATTGGACAGGTCTACGTTACATTGGGAAGGCCTTCGTTACATTGGGCAGGCATACGTTACATTCGGCAGGCCTATAATACATTAGTCAGGCCTACGTTACATTGGGCAGGCCTACGTTACATTGAGCAGGCCTACGTTACATTGGGCAGGCCTATAATACATTAGTCAGGCCTACGTTACATTGGGCAGGCCTATAATACATTAGTCAGGCCTACGTTACATTAGGCAGGCGTATGTTACAAGAGGCAGGCCTATGTTACATTGGGCAGGCCAACGGGTCACTGGGCAGGCCTATAATACATTAGGCAGGCGTACGTTACATTCGGCAGGGCTATGTTACATTGGGCAGGCCTATGATACATGAGTCAGGCCTACGTTACATTGGGCAGGCCTATGATACATGAGGCAGGCGTACGTTACATTAGGAAGGTCTACGTTAAATGAGACAGGCTTACGTTACATGAGGCAAGTCTATGCTACATTAGGCAAGACTATGATACATTACAAAAAGAAATTCCTTATACATTAAATAGTATTAGCCGCACTCAGTCTACTGTGAATTTGAGGTAACATTTACCACAACAATTTTTTTTTCTCTAATTTACCGAAGGGTGTGTGCTGCAAAATAGGTACTCACTGGAAACAGAACCCAGTTCGACCGTCGAGCGCTCTACTACACGACCATTACTCCCCTCCCGTTTTGATACTGGTTAACCGCCTATTTACCACGGGCTCAGGTTTCGGGGATGTCTTTGTATATATATATAAACACAGTGGGTTTTTTTTCTGGCGGGACACACTGGAACGGGGTTCCGGCACCTTTTTTCAGTATTCAAAAATGTACCGTTTACTGGACTATATTTTCATTGTTATTTCTTTATGACACGACGGGCATAAATAGGAGTTCCGGTACCAGTGTGTGTGTATGTATATGTGTGTGTGTCTTTGTGTGTGTTGTGAATGTGTTTGGCCGATTTTTACACACAATTGTATTCATTATTTTTTGTATTTAATTTAAACTCTGTTCAAAATTATCATCTTTTTCTTTTATTTCAAAACAAGTTTTAAATATTTTTTTTCTTCTGTTATGTACTGTCATAAAATTGCGTAATCTTATTTCAAAATTTTACCCCCTGAAAGTGGAACATGGGAAGATATTTGATACATGATGACTTGTTTATTTATTTATTTCCAGTATTTTCCAACAGTACCACAGCTCTGAAACGAGTAACAGAAGTCACAGTAACATTGGTAGGACCAGGTGTTGTTACCGTTGTCTTCATAGTAGAAACTGTCAAGTCTTGCAACCTGGAGACCGAAACAATATCAAATCGGTTAGACTGAAAGGTTATATTTGCTGATTGCAACTCCATCCATCTTTCTGAAATAGTTACTTTATAAATTAAAAAAAACTTAATGTGTATGTTGTGTAACTTAATTCATTGGTCTGGCGGTTTGCTTACTCTGGATTTGGTCCATACGGTGTTCCATCTGGTGTTTGGTCCATAAGGATGTTTGGGAACATTGTTTTCTAGGCACTGGTGGACGTTTGTTCTGTCTATTCTGAGCCAGCTTTGTATCATTGGGTTGACATACACCTAGACAGATGTACACACATTATAGAAACATAAAACACCGAAACTTAATAAGATTCGACTTTTATTACTTGAATAGATTCGTTTATAAAAATCTGAAAAATTTATTGTTTCACAAACTTTATCAAAATGTACGCATTTTTTTAATTGAGACTACTTGAATGGCTGAACAATTTACTGTAACTCATCTTTTAAACAAAAAAAAGTACAGTTTTCCCTAAAGACAATGATGTGTAGAGATATTCTGTTTTGATACTGGGGGCCTACCACACTGCCCAGATGCTGTATATAAGGTAATATTTAACGTTAGGTTTTTAATGACAAATAAAAGTCACTCTTACCCTTGGTATTTTGGTACCTCCGTAAGTTGGGAAAGAACCAGCCTGCTTATAGACTGTGCCAGTGACCAGTGTTATGTTTGGGATGGCCTTGGCTGCAGCTAAAATTAAGTTGCAGGATGCTGGTGGGTTACCTGCTGTCAAATACCTGGTCAAAGACAGAGGGGGGGGGAGTTAGACATAGACATAATTGCCTGAAGGACTAGTAACTTTTTCATGGAATGACATGAGTCAAAAATACTGTGTAATTTTCCGTCAGACTGACACACAGTCAATCAGACAGACAATTATATATTAAAACAGAAAGATAGATAGACAGATAGATAGGTAGATACATTGATTTATTGATAGATAGATAGATAGATAGATAGATAGATAGATAAATAGATAGATAGATAGATAGATAGATAGATAGATAGATAGATAGATAGATAGATAGATAGATAGATAGATAGATAGATAGATAGATAGATAGATAGATAGATAGATAGATAGATAGATAGATAGATAGATAGATAGATAGATAGATAGATAGATTACGATAATGTGAAGCCAATATTTTCTTGTTCCTCAATAGTTTTCACCTTATAACATACAATTATTTTTTCAAACTAAATGAAAATTAAGTAGTCTAAATTCGCGGTTATCAACCAGTGTTTCGCGGGCCCCAATGGTTGTGCCGGGGTACACAGCGACATTTGATTTTCGATCAGAACAACCAAGAGTTTGAAGGAGGTCGCCAGTTTTCTACGTGTGAGGGTTACCCGCAGTCATACTTTCGAAACTTGTGAAGTACAGTGGCGAAATAGGTTGAAGACCCCATGTCTAGATTATCACTGGCTTGATGATTGACAGCCCTCTGAGCAGGGCTCGATTTACTACCGGGGATGCCGGGGATATCCTCGGCACTAAGACATGTCATCCCCGGCGCTGCTTTAGCTAATATATCCCAGCCGGGGATGAAATCATAGAAATTTGTCCGCGCCTCTGCCGAAATTACCCCTGGCACAGGTATGAATATTATCCAGTAAAACTCAACTTTTGACTGACCCGTGAGGTGGAAGTCCACTGCCTGCTCCACCAGTCTGGTGTTTGCCACAGGCTCCGTATTTCTTCATACAGAAGTCTGGTAGTGGTGGTGTTGTTGTTGTTTTAATGTTTTCAGTTTATTAATTATGAAAGTAAAATAAAACATTCAGTCAGAAATTCCAAATTACAAAATCAACGCTATTACCACTACCATTATTACCATTGTTTATAATTACTCATTATTCTTACTTTTACTATTATTCTTTAAAAGAGTTTTTTTTTCAAACTGAAATGGCGAAGAATTATTTCCATTTAAATACTTTTCTCAGTTAGTATTATTGTGTTTGGAAATGAAATAAAGATTACTTTAAAGCCTCTTTTGCCAATTATGCTATGCAAAATTGAAGTTATAGAAATGTATGAATTAGTGGTCGTAGAGTTTCAAGTAAATCTAATATTTAGGAAATGGTGAACGAAACTTGGATCTGATGATTGATGGTGTATTTTGGGGTAGTTTGAAAAATAGAAATAGTCATTGTAGTTTACATAATATTTGAATGATATCGAATTCAACAAATATATGGTCTGTGATTCAAAGAATAATTACATGACAATAAAAACATTTTTTTTAGATATAGCTAAATAACACTTTTTTTAGATTACAATCAGGGGAGAGAACCTACTCATTTAGAGAAATACTTTATAAGTTATCTTTCACAAATTCGTGGCGCGAAATAGTATCATCATTGACGAGTCATTGTATTTTGTATTTAATATTTCTTATGGTCGCATCATGGCTATATACAATTATGTTGTAAGATTGAGTTTTTATGTAAAATTTCAAAGAAATTTGTTAAGGAACCTACTTCTTTTTAGAATGTCTAACTTTTTTATCCGATTTTTTCTAAGCCATTCGATATGAGAAAAATCAGATGGTAGCGTACCACTTTTTTTACATGCAAACTTTGAATTTTTAAAACGATTTCTTTTGTGCAGCATTTGTATGGAATTATCCCCTGCATAATGAAAGACTTTTAAATTATTTATAGATCACAGTTAGCAATAAAGATCACGGTTTCATACGACATTCAATTACAATAACCATTTTCAAAATCATTTATTTTGTTATCTGTGTGCGAAGTCCTGTAAGGATGATATTGAATCTCTTAGATCCTATAAATCCACTAATAGGACGGTTTTTATGATGCCCTTCTTTCTTCCCCACTTTAGCCGCTAGTTTAGCCTTGGAGGCACTACGGGTGATGCAGCGGGAATTTTAAACAAGACGTTTAATTGATCCTCACCGGAGATCGAGCCGGGGACCTTCAAGTCGACAGTCGAGCGCTCCACATAACATTCCGACCTACTTAAACAGCACTATTCTTTCTTTTCGAGGCCCACCATAACTAACTGTTATGTTTTGTGCAATTCTTCAATAAAAAACAAGGGTGCATGAAACAATAAAGTCGTCGTATAATTAGCACCATGCTTAATTAGCAACTTTTAGAGCATTTTTGTCCCCGTTTTGTCTGTCTGTCTGTCTGTCCGTCATCACCCTAGATCTCAACAACCATAAGTCCTAGACCCATGATGTATATATCATTTTGTAGGCCTTGGCCTGCCATGTGTGCATCAAAAGTCCATTTCGCGATAGGACCTCTGAGGGCCGAAAAAGGGGGCGTATTATGTGCCGTTTTTTAATATATAAGCTATATTAACAAAGGAGCGCCCTAGATCTCAGCAACCATAAGTCCTAGACCCATGATGTATATATCATTTTGTAGGTCTTGGCCTGCCGTGTGTACATCAAAAGTCCATTTTGCGATTTGACATCTCAGGGCCGAATATAATAGTTTCTTAAGTACCTTTTTTGCTTATATTTTAAATATAAATAATAAAAGCTAATCAAAGGGGCGTAATCATTATTTATTTTTGTAACAGTTATTCAACATGATTACTTCCCTCTCTATTTATCAAAACCCATACGCGTGGAGCAATATCTATGGCTTTAACCCGGAAAAAAATATGGATTTCGTCCAGCGTAGCCGTAGCCAATATGTACACGAAAATGCTCTAAAATGTCCTTTGTCCGAAACGGAAAAGACTAAAATTGCTTGTTTTTTTATTCAGGCCATGCCAGTCTCCATATTACCTGTTTTGTGTATTTTTTTAGACTTGCTTAATATTCTTTTAATATAACCTTCATCATAGGTGTTAGTTAATATTTTTTTGTAATGCGTACATATTCTGAAACAGTTAACATTTGTTTGTAATGCGCCAGACATATTTATAATTTACTTAATCGGGATTTTCCCCTGAACAGCAGCACAAAGAGATCAAAACAAAAGATTTCACCTTATTTTATTGTCTACACTTCAGCGTTGAATGTGTTCTCTTGACCCACTTTTAGCCTAATGTTAGCGCCGGACCCAGCCACAGCATTCTCACATCTTATCTATATTTATACACCTTTTTTTTTTTGAATTCTAAAATTGAAAATTAGTTCAATATTACTTTTTTCTTCACACGTAATTGTATTATTAAATTTGTTTTTAGTTTTTTATTTCAATAATCAGTTGACAGATTCTATTTTATGTGCATCATTCCCTCATTTTCCGTGGTTAAACGGCTACAGAATTTACCGCGACTGGGGATAAATGAGGAATTAAAATAATCTGGTTTATAAATGAAATCAGCAAACAACGCGAGTTGTCGAACGTTGTTGAACGTGTCTTGCTTTTTGCGACGTATTCGGGAATTCTACAGACGCAACATATCTATATATATATTGTTGAACGAGTCTTGCTTTCTGTGACGTATTCGGGAATTCTCGCAGGCCGTTGCGAAGAGAATTATATATATATATATATATATATATATATATATATATATATATATATATATATATATAGATTGTACAATCTGGAAATCAATTTAACTACTGAATTTTTAAATACGATTGATTAGGTTAATTAGGTGCCACTTTCCTAATGTACAGAAATGACCTATATTTATTTGTCACAAATTAAGTTTTACCCGTCAACGCTAACCAACCAAACCAAACCAAACTAAACAACATTAGGTAAAGATATGGGTGATAATTTATTTCACCCGTTACGTTTTGCCCTTAATTCTAACAATCTTAAAATCATAACAAAGCGTTAAAAAAAGCTTTTAAAAATGCACTGAAAAGTAAAAAGATTATGCAATTTTCAGCACAAAGGCACGATACAGCACCAACGCGCAAGTTCAATTCGGCTTTATTAGTAGGATAATTTTAAAAAATGTACCATCGGGAAATGACGTCACCGAGGATTTTTATTTATAGCGACGGCGTTCCCATTCTGCAAAAAAAAAAATTGTAACATAGGGAAATGACGTCATAGATTATTTATAGCGACGGCTTCCCCACACTCCCCCCGCACGGACGACAAGATAGCCACTTTATTAGTATTTAGGACTATTACTATTACATTTGTATGTTTTTTTTATTTTACATTGTACACAGGGTCGGGTCTTATGTGTTTGGTGAAATTCGGTAATTGATAATAAAGATCGTTTTTAAAACAGTAGGGCATATAACCTGGGCTGGGGGGGGGCTCATTAAAATATTAATCAAGCTAAGGGGTGTTAAATGTAACCCACACTGAACAGGGTTAGGCAAACTTTTTAAACGTGAGGTTCTTTAATTTGGCCGGACCATAAGAAAAAATAGTACAGAGTGTCCGAACTATAAGCAGAAATAGTACAGAGTGTCCGGACCATGAGTGGAAATAGTACAGAGTGTCCGGACCATGAGCGAAAATAGTGAAGTATGTCAACTGATACAAGAGCTTCAGTTTCGAGTGTTTTTGTGAACTAATATACATGAAATGGGCTCAAATTCAGATTCGTGGGCCAGATCAAAGAGCCAAACAGCCCTTGAGTCAGAGTTGGGCTGAAAATGTCCCCGCCACCAAGTCTCGTTCATCATTCTATCAGCTGTGATGGACGTTTTTTAAACAAACTAGAACATCTGGGATAAAATATAGTTTGGACAATTAGAGAAAATGGATGAATGAATGGTGGGTTTGGATGATGGAGTGAGTGGATGAACGAATGGTGGGTGTGGCTGATGGAGTGGGTGGATGAATGGGTGGTGGGCGTGGCTGATGGAGTAGGTGGATAAATGGGTGGATGGCGTGGCTTATAGAGTGGGTGGATGAATGGATGGTGGGCGTGGCTGATGGAGTGGGTGGATGAATGAATGGTGGGCGTGGATGATGAAGTGGGTGAATGAATGGATGGTGGGCGTGGATGATGAAGTGGGTGAATGAATGGATGGTGGGTGTGGCTGATTGGGTAGATGAAAGGATGGTGGGCGAGGCTGATGGAGTGGGTGGATAAATGGATGGTAGGTGTGGCTGAAGTGGGAGGATAGATGGGTGGTTGGCGTGACTGATGGAGTGGGTGGATGAAAGTGTGGTGGGCGTGGCTGATGGAGTGGGTGGATGAATGGATGGTGGGTTTTGCTGATGGAGTAGGTGGATGAATGGATTGGTAATGTATTGGAGTGTGGTTTGTGTAGATAATTCAACTTTTTCGCTTCGTAACCTACTTTGTGAAGTCCCTGTAAGGAATAGATGAATACTCTTAGGTCCTATAAACGCTATTTGAGCGGTTTTTGCCATGCCCTTTTTTCATCCACACCATTGCAGATATTGAAATGACCATTGAAGCACCACAGGGGGTATTTTTTCCGTATTAAAAAATGTACTGTGTACAGCACTATATTTTCAGTGGTATTTAATTTTTAATACGACGGATATCAAAAGGAGTTCCGTGCATTTTTTTTAAAAGTACACTGTATATATATATATATATATATATATATATATATATATATATATATATATATATATATGTGAATGTGTGGGTGAATGTGTGTGTGTTGTGAATCTGTGGGGCAGATTTTTCCAACTATTATTGTTATAGAAAACAGTTGATGTAAACTCTGTTCAAAATTATTATCTTTTTCTTTTATTTCAAAACAAGTTTTAAATACTGTCATAAAATTACGTGCTTTTATTTCAAAATTTAACCCCCTGAAAGTTGAACATGTGAAGATATTTGATACATGATGACTTGTTTATTTATTTATTTTCCAACAGTACCACAGCTCTGACAAGAGTAACAGAAGTCACAGTAACATTGGTAGGACCAGGTGTTGTTACCGTTGTCTTCATAGTAGAAACTGTCAAGTCTTGCAACCTGGAGACCAAAACAATATCAAATCGGTTAGACTGAAAGGTTACATTTGCTGATTGCAACTCCATCCATCTTTCTGAAATAGTTACTTTATAAATTTAAGAAAAATTAATGTGTATGTTGTGTAACTTAATTCATTGGTCTGGCGGTTTGCTTACTCTGGATTTGGTCCATACGGTGTTCCATCTGTTGTTTGGTCCATAAGGATGTTTGGGAACATTGTTTTCTAGGCACTGGTGGACGTTTGTTCTGTCTATTCTGAGCCAGCTTTGTATCATTGGGTTGACAGACACCTAGACAGATGTACACACATTATAGAAACATAAAACACCGAAACTTAATAAGATTCGACTTTTATTACTTGAATAGATTCGTTTATAAAAATCTGAAAAATTTATTGTTTCACAAACTTTATCAAAATGTACGTATTTTTTTAATTGAGACTACTTGAATAGCTGAACAATTTACTGTAACTCATCTTTTAAACAAAAAAAAGTAAAGTTTTCCCTAAAGACAATGAAGTGTAGAGATATTCTGTTTTGATACTGGGGGCCTACCACACTGCCCAGATGATGTATATAAGGTAATATTTAACGTTAGGTTTTTAATGACAAATAAAAGTCACTCTTACCCTTGGTATTCTGGTAGCTCCGTATGTTGGGAAAGAACCAGCCTGGTTGTAAACTGGAACTGTACCAGTAACCAGTGCCCTGTTTGGAATGGCATTGGCTGCAGCTAAAATTGAGTTGCAGGATGCTGGTGGGTTACCTGCTGTCAAATACCTGGTCAAAGACGGAGGTGGGGGGGGTGTGTTAAAAGTTATATTTTATTGCCTTAAGGACTAGTACGTTACTTTTTTACGGAATGACATAAGTCGAAAATACTGTGTAATTTTCAGTCAGACTGACACACAGTCAATCAGACAGACAATTAGATATTAAAACAGATAGATAGATAGATAGATAGATAGATAGATAGATAGATAGATAGATAGATAGATAGATAGATAGATAGATAGATAGATAGATAGATAGATAGATAGATAGATAGATAGATAGAAAACGAAAATATGAAGCTAATATTTTCATGTCCCACATAAATTACTATAAAAGTTCTCACTTTATAACATTCTAGTAAACAAAGGCCCAGTACTCGGAGCGGCGAGTAGGCACACAGTTGGAGTTAAAAATAGTGAAAAATATATTTGAGTGCGTTAACAATCAGTCTATATACACTCAGTGGCCCCAGGGACATGAACAGATTATTGTAGCCAAAATGCATTTGAGAATATGGACAGCTAACAGTACATCAAATAAAGTTCATATGTTAAATAGTTCGTCCCAAAGAAAAATAGTCCTCCTTATGGTTACAGAATCTTAACATAAACAACCCCCTATGATTAAACTCTTAAAATCTTAATTCATTCATAATATTGTTAATGGACTCCTTTCTAAACAGTTCTTCATAAGAAATCCTTGTTATGTTTAGATTTCCAGTTTTGGAATTCCCCAGACTATTTTTAGCCGAGCAAGCGAGTTAACTCCCCTTTCCCACATAAATAAAACACCACCTCTCATCCCTTCCCCCGCTTGTAGTCCCCCCCCTCCCCATTAACCTTAGGGAGACGAACATTTTTGAATTCCCCAGACTATTTTTAGCCGGGATACACACAGTCGGTATACCCCCTAGGTTAGACGATTATGTATTATATAATTATTTGTTCAAACTAGATGAAATTTAAGCAGTCTAAATCCTCTTTTTTTAACCGGTGTTATGCGGGCTCGCAAAGTTATGCAGGGGTACGCAGCGACATATGATTTTCGATCAGAACAACCAAGAGTTTGAAGGAGGTCGCTAGTTTGCTACGTGTGAGGGTTACTTGCGGACATATTTTCCCAGCTTGTGAAGTAAAGTCGCTAAAAATATTGAGAAGCCCTGGTCTAGCTTATCTATAGCTGGATGATTGACAGCCCTCTGAGTATGAATATCATCCAGTAAAAATCAATGTTTGACTGACCCGTGAGGTGGAAGTCCACTGCCTCCTCCCAGAATTCCATACAAGTTGTATCCACCAGTCTGGTAATTGCCACAGGCTCCGTATCTCTTCACACAGAAGTCTGGCAGTGGTGTTGGTGTTGTTTTAATGTTATCGGTTTATTAAATATTATGAAAATAAAATACAACATTCAGTCAGAAATTCTAAGTTTCAAAATCAAGACTATTACCACTAACCATTACCACTACCATTATTACCATTGTTTATAATTATTTATTATCTTTACTTTTACTATTATTCTTAAAAAGAGATTTAAAAAAAAAAAAACTGAAATGGTGAAGAATTATTTCCATTTAAATTCTTTTCTCAGTTAGTAGTTTTAGTGATTCCTTAAAATTGAATTTACGTACAAAATATTATTGTGTTTGGAAATGAAATATAGATTACTGTAAAGCATCTTAGGTGAATTCTATTGTGCAAAATTGAAGTTTCGCTGGGTTTTTTTTATAGAAATTTATTAAACAGTGGTCGTAGAGTTTCAAGTAAATCTAATATTTAGGAAATGATGAACAAAACTTGGATCTGATGATTGCTGGTGTGTTTTGGGGTAGTTTGTAAAATAGAAATAGTCATTTTAGTTTCAGATAATATTTTAGTGATATCGAATTCAACAAATATATGATTTGTTATTTAAAGAATAATTACATGACTATAAAAAACCTTTTATAGATAAACAAGTGGAATAGCCTGCTGAGGCTGGCTGAACGAAATCCGACAGAAGATATAACAAAGAAATATACGGAATACCGCAATAGAAAAGAGCATGTGGCCTTTAAACTCGTGATCAGAATAAGATATAAACAGAAATAACAAAGAAATGTATGAAACACTGTAATAGAAAATAACATTGGACTTTTACTGTCATGAACATCCTTAAACACAACGCATACACCGCACGATATGAAAACTACCTGAGGGAGACACTCGCATTGGTTAGACGATTATGTATTTAAGGATAACACTATTTTTTTTGTATTAGTGTCAGGGGAGAGAACCTACTCTTTTAGAAAAACATTTCATAAGTTTTCTTTCCCAATGCCGTGGCGCGAAATATTATAATTGAAAATATAATAGCAAGAGAGCAATGTTAATAGAGTTTTAAAATAATAAGAGAGCAATGTTAATAGAGTTTTAAAATAACAAGAGAGCAATGTTAATAGAGTTTTAAAATAACAAGAGAGCAATGTTAATAGAGTTTTAAAATAACAAGAGAGCAATGTTAATAGAGTTTTAAAATAACAAGAGAGCAATGTTAATAGAGTTTTAAAATAACAAGAGAGCAATGTTAATAGAGTTTTAAAATAACAAGAGAGCAATGTTAATAGAGTTTTAAAATAACAAGAGAGCAATGTTAATAGAGTTTTAAAATAACAAGAGAGCAATGTTAATAGAGTTTTAAAATAACAAGAGAGCAATGTTAATAGAGTTTTAAAATAACAAGAGAGCAATGTTAATAGAGTTTTAAAATAACAAGAGAGCAATGTTAATAGAGTTTTAAAATAATAAAATAACAAGAGAGCAATGTTAATAGAGTTTTAAAATAACAAGAGAGCAATGTTAATAGAGTTTTAAAATAACAAGAGAGCAATGTTAATGGAGTTTTAAAATTGTTGATATTTACCGTCCAGTCCAGGGCTACCACATGGCTGACAGAACTGTAAGGACAGTCCCAGCTGTTGATTATAACATACTTGACCATAGGCCAGTGTGGCGGTCAGTACCAGGAGAAGTGGAGCGATCAATGATCTAAAAATATTGATATCAATATCTCTTTCAACCAGGGATGACCACACATTTAGCCGATAAGAGACGCTGTCCAGTTTATTTACTATATATTCTAAATTCTATAAACGCTTACTAAAGAAGCTATACCATAATTTTGTTCAACATATCCGGTTGAACAAAAGCAAATCACTAAAATCTATTGAGATAGTCAGGGCTCAATGAAGATCGGCACGTGATTTTATTTGACAACCGATGTTAACTTTGGGATTATACAGGGCGGGTGAGGATAACAGTTTTTCATTTTATTTAAGGTTTATTTATTTTTTGTGTATGTCCTAAATGGTCGTGTTGAACAGATAAATACATATCATGCTTAGTCTGTGTAACAATAACAATATGTGGGTGTTTTAATATGTACACAAAAAGTTATTTTTATAAAGAATTTGTACAGTGCAACTTATCGTACTTGATAAAGTGTACATAGCTACTCAATATACATCGTAACCAAGTATGTCAACAGAGCTACTAACTAATTATAACTATTTATGTATACAGAGCTACTAACTAATTGTAACTATTTATGTGTACAGAGCTACTAACTAATTCTAACTATTTATGTGTACAGAGCTACAAACTAATCGTAAATATGTGTACGGAGCTACAAACTAATTTTAACTATTTATGTGTACAGTGCTACAAACTAATTGTAACTATTTATGTGTACAGAGCTACTAACTAGTTCTAACTATTAATGTGTACAGAGCTACAAACTTATTGTAACTATTTATGTGTACAGTGCTACAAACTAATTGTAACTATTTATGTGTACAGAGCTACTAACTAATTGTAACTATTTATGTGTACAGAGCTACAAACTAATTGTAACTATTTATGTGTACAGAGCTACAAACTAATTGTAACTATTTATGTGTACAGAGCTACT
Source organism: Bulinus truncatus (assembly GCA_021962125.1). Classification (NCBI taxonomy): domain Eukaryota; kingdom Metazoa; phylum Mollusca; class Gastropoda; family Planorbidae; genus Bulinus; species Bulinus truncatus. The sequence goes on from JAGDYQ010000238.1 coordinate 394,254, forward strand.
AACTAGTTCTAACTATTAATGTGTACAGAGCTACAAACTTATTGTAACTATTTATGTGTACAGAGCTACAAACTAATTGTAACTATTTATGTGTACAGAGCTACTAACTAATTGTAACTATTTATGTGTACAGAGCTACAAACTAATTGTAACTATTTATGTGTACAGTGCTACAAACTAATTGTAGCTATTTATGTGTACAGAGCTACTCATTAATTGTAACCAAGTATGTGTACAGAGCTACTAACTAACTAATTGTAACTGTTTATGTGTTCAGAGCTACTAACTAAATGTAACCGTTTATGTGTACAGAGCTACTTACGCCATGTTGAGTGAGTCTCAGGATGTCCTTCGTGATAAAATGAGTGCTGTATTTATATACTTTTTTATCACCTTACATTTACCTTGCGGATAGGTGTAGCCTTTATTAACGTCATGCAAGATGTGACATTTTCAATAGTTACTATTGTTTGTTCATAGAAAAATCTCGTCTTTTAGGTCACTAGGCATACAAATCAATGTACAATTGTTGTCGTTGGTTGCCCAACATTGTCAGTTAACAATTACACTGGCCCATATTACGTACAAAAAAAATAATCGATCAAGAGCACACTTTTTATTCATCCTTAATTCACACGAAGATATTCATTTATTATTATTACTATTATATTACATTTGTATTATTTATTTATATTCCATTTTACAAAAGGTCGGGTCATATGTCTTTGGTGAAATTCTTTAATTGATAATATAAATCGTTTTTGAAACAGTGGGGTATATGACCTGGGGTGGCGTGGGAGGGGGGGCTCATTAAAATATAAATCAAGCTATGGGGTGTTCAATATGACCCACACGAAACAGGGTTAGGCAAACTTTTTAAAACGTGGGGTTTTTTCGATTTGGCCGGACCATGAGCAGAAATAGTGCAGAATGCCCGGACCATGAGCGGAAATAGTGAAGAATGTCCGATCCAAGAGCTTCAGTTTCGAGTGTTTTTGTGAACTAATATACATGAAATGGGCTCACAATCATATTCGTCGGCCAGATCAAAGAGCTAACCAGCCTTTGAGTCAGAGTTGGGCTGAAAATGTCCCCGCCACCAAGTCACGTTCATCATTCTATCAGCTGTGATGGACGTTTTTTAAACAAACTAGAACATCTGGGATAAAATATAGTTTGGACAATTAGAGAAAATGGACGAATGGATGCTGGGTGTGGCTGATGGAGTGGGTGGATGAATGGGTGGTGGGCGTGACTAATGGAGTGGGTGGATGAATGGGTGGTGGGTGTGGATAATGGAGTGGGTGGATGAATGGGTGGTGGGTATGGCTGATAGACTGGGTGGATAAATGGGTGGTGGGTGTGACTAATGGAGTGGGTGGATGAATGGGTGGTGGGTATGGCTGATAGACTGGGTGGATTAATGGGTGGAGGGTGTGGCTGATGGACTGAGTGGATGAATGGGTGGTAAGTGTGGATAATAGAGTGGGTGGATGAATGGGTGGTGGGTGTGGCTGATGGAGTGGGTGGATGAATGGGTGGTGGGTGTGGCTGGTGGAGTGTGGGATGAATGGGTGGTGGGTGTGGCTGATGGAGTGGGTGGATGAATGGGTGGTGGGTGTGGATAATGGAGTGGGTGGATGAATAGGTAGTGGGTGTGGCTAATGGAGAGAATGGATGAATTGGTGGTGGGTGTGGCTGATGGAGTGGGTGGCTGAATATGTGGTGGGTGTGGATGATGAAGTGGGTGGATGAATAGGTAGTGGGTGTGACTGATGGAGTGGGTGGATGAATGGGTGGTGGGTGTGGCTGATGGAGTGGGTGGATGAATGGGTGGAAGGTGTGGCTGATGGACTGAGTGGTAAGTGTGGATAATGGAGTGGGTGGATGAATGGGTGGTGGGTGTGGCTGATGGAGTGTGGGATGAATGGGTGGTGGGTGTGGATAATGGAGTGGGTGGATGAATGGGTGGTGAGTGTGACTGATGAAATGGGTGGATGAATGGATGGTGGGCGTGACTAATGGAGTGGGTGGATGAATGGGTGGAAGGTGTAGCTGATGGACTGAGTGGATGAATGGGTGGTAAGTGTGGATAATGGAGTGGGTGGATGAATGGGTGGTGGGTGTGGCTGATGGAGTGTGGGATGAATGGGTGGTGGGTGTGGATAATGGAGTGGGTGGATGAATGGGTGGTGAGTGTGACTGATGAAATGGGTGGATGAATGGATGGTGGGCGTGACTAATGGAGTGGGTGGATGAATGGATGGTGGGTGTGGCTGATGGAGTACATGGATGAATATGTTTTGGGTGTGGCTGATGGAGTGGGTGGATGATTGGGCGAAGGGTGTGGCTGATGGAGTACATGGATGAATGGGTGGTGGGTGTGGCTGATGGAGTGGGTGGATGAATGGGTGGTGGGTGTGGCTGATGGAGTGGGTGGATGAATGGGTGGTGGGTGTGGCTGGTGGAGTGTGGGATGAATGGGTGGTGGGTGTGGATAATGGAGTACATGGATGAATATGTTTTGGGTGTGGCTGATGGAGTGGGTGGATGAATGGGTGGTGGGTGTGGCTGGTGGAGTGTGGGATGAATGGGTGGTGGGTGTGGATAATGGAGTGGGTGGATGAATAGGTAGTGGGTGTGGCTAATGGAGAGAATGGATGAATCGGTGGTGGGTGTGGCTGATGGAGTGGGTGGCTGAATATGTTTTGGGTGTGGCTGATGGAGTGGGTGGATGAATGGGTGGTGGGTGTGGCTGATGGAGTGGGTGGATGAATGGGTGGTGGGTGTGGCTGGTGGAGTGTGGGATGAATGGGTGGTGGGTGTGGATAATGGAGTACATGGATGAATATGTTTTGGGTGTGGCTGATGGAGTGGGTGGATGAATGGGTGGTGGGTGTGGCTGGTGGAGTGTGGGATGAATGGGTGGTGGGTGTGGATAATGGAGTGGGTGGATGAATAGGTAGTGGGTGTGGCTAATGGAGAGAATGGATGAATCGGTGGTGGGTGTGGCTGATGGAGTGGGTGGCTGAATATGTTTTGGGTGTGGCTGATGGAGTGGGTGGATGATTGGGCGAAGGGTGTGGCTGATGGAGTACATGGATGAATGGGTGGTGGGTGTGGCTGATGGAGTGGGTGGATGAATGGGTGGTGGGTGTGGCTGATGGAGTGGGTGGATGAATGGGTGGTGGGTGTGGCTGGTGGAGTGTGGGATGAATGGGTGGTGGGTGTGGATAATGGAGTACATGGATGAATATGTTTTGGGTGTGGCTGATGGAGTGGGTGGATGAATGGGTGGTGGGTGTGGCTGGTGGAGTGTGGGATGAATGGGTGGTGGGTGTGGATAATGGAGTGGGTGGATGAATAGGTAGTGGGTGTGGCTAATGGAGAGAATGGATGAATCGGTGGTGGGTGTGGCTGATGGAGTGGGTGGCTGAATATGTTTTGGGTGTGGCTGATGGAGTGGGTGGATGATTGGGCGAAGGGTGTGGCTGATGGAGTACATGGATGAATGGGTGGTGGGTGTGGCTGATGGAGTGGGTGTATGAATGGGTGGTGGGTGTGGCTGATGGAGTGGGTGGATGAATTAATAGTGGTTGTGATTGATGGAGTCGGGGGATGAATGGGTGGTGGGTGTGGCTGATGGAGTGGGTGGATGAATGGGTTGATAATATATTAGAGTGTGGTCTGTGTAGATAATTCAGCTTTTTTCAAACTGTTTCGCTTCGCAACCTATTTTGTGAAGTGGTGGGTGTGGCTGATGGAGTGGGTGGATGAATGGGTGGTGGGTGTGGCTGATGGAGTGGGTGGATGAATGGGTGGTGGGTGTGGCTGGTGGAGTGTGGGATGAATGGGTGGTGGGTGTGGATAATGGAGTACATGGATGAATATGTTTTGGGTGTGGCTGATGGAGTGGGTGGATGAATGGGTGGTGGGTGTGGCTGGTGGAGTGTGGGATGAATGGGTGGTGGGTGTGGATAATGGAGTGGGTGGATGAATAGGTAGTGGGTGTGGCTAATGGAGAGAATGGATGAATCGGTGGTGGGTGTGGCTGATGGAGTGGGTGGCTGAATATGTTTTGGGTGTGGCTGATGGAGTGGGTGGATGATTGGGCGAAGGGTGTGGCTGATGGAGTACATGGATGAATGGGTGGTGGGTGTGGCTGATGGAGTGGGTGGATGAATGGGTGGTGGGTGTGGCTGATGGAGTGGGTGGATGAATGGGTGGTGGGTGTGGCTGGTGGAGTGTGGGATGAATGGGTGGTGGGTGTGGATAATGGAGTACATGGATGAATATGTTTTGGGTGTGGCTGATGGAGTGGGTGGATGAATGGGTGGTGGGTGTGGCTGGTGGAGTGTGGGATGAATGGGTGGTGGGTGTGGATAATGGAGTGGGTGGATGAATAGGTAGTGGGTGTGGCTAATGGAGAGAATGGATGAATCGGTGGTGGGTGTGGCTGATGGAGTGGGTGGCTGAATATGTTTTGGGTGTGGCTGATGGAGTGGGTGGATGATTGGGCGAAGGGTGTGGCTGATGGAGTACATGGATGAATGGGTGGTGGGTGTGGCTGATGGAGTGGGTGTATGAATGGGTGGTGGGTGTGGCTGATGGAGTGGGTGGATGAATTAATAGTGGTTGTGACTGATGGAGTCGGGGGATGAATGGGTGGTGGGTGTGGCTGATGGAGTGGGTGGATGAATGGGTTGATAATATATTAGAGTGTGGTCTGTGTAGATAATTCAGCTTTTTTCAAACTGTTTCGCTTCGCAACCTATTTTGTGAAGTCCCTGTAAGGATGAGATGAAATCGCTTAGAACATATAAAGGCTAATGGGACGGTTTTTCGCCATGCCCTTTTTTCATTCCCACCATTGCTGATAGTGCAATGACCATGGAGGCACTACCAGAGGTACAGCGGGGACTTAAACCATGACCTTAAAATCCATTGGTCCTCACCGGAGATCGAACCAGGGACCTTCAAGTCGACAGTCGAGCGCTCCACATAACATTCCGACCTACTTAAACAGCACTATTCTTTCTTTTCGAGGCCCACCATAACTAATTGTTATGTTTTGTGCAATTTTTCAATGAAAAACAAAGATGCTTGAAACAATAAAGTCGTCGTATAATTAGCACCATGCTCAATTAGCAATTTTTTTTTTAAAACGAATTGTGTTTATATTGGCAAGCAATGAGGGAGGACGAATGTAACTAGACATTAAAGAAAAACAGATGTTTACAATAAAATAATCTTTCCAAGCAGGAGGGTTTTGTAATTGGGTTGATTTAAAAAAAATGTTTTCTGATGGAGATAAACTTCAATATATACTTAAATAAAATAATTTACTTCCTTTATTTCAATGTTTATATTTTTTATTTATCATAGGAGTTGTTTATAATAAATGAATCAATTCTTTACTTAAATGACAATACCAATACCGTTTATTATGAACATTTCATTTCGGCCATCTTTTAATTAGATTCAATATTTTATCAAATATTCTCCTTCATTTTATTTTCAGTATATTTATATCGCAAAATATAAACGATACAATTAATAATATAATTATAGATAGTGACGGGGTGATTGTTATATTAATTGTGTATCTGACAAAAATGGATGCTTTGACCTAAAACAAATATTTCGATTTTCACAAAGTCACATCTATGGTGACGTGCATGAAAAAAATATCGATCTAACTCTAGTAATGAACTTTCCTCAAATGGTATAAATATGGACTAACTGTTCTCTACCATCACCAGCTGTGAACCATTCACTAATCATGGCGTAAGTGTCGACAATCATTTGCATCTTTCATTTAATGTTATAGAAATGTTTGGTGAAAATCACAATCATATTTACTTTTTTCATATAGTATTTAGAGCTGAAAAGAGTTTGGGTTACTTTATGTTTGTCTTTTAATCAATCACTTTAAATTGTTATACTAATAAGTGACATAGAATATCTAATTAGTAAAAGTAAACAGTAAAAAATGGCAATTTTGTTGTGTTGAGCTCTCGACTGTCTCCCGGAGGGTCCCGGGTTCGAATCTCAGTGAGGACCTTGGGATTTTTTCAGGTCCTGATGAAAGTCCCAAAATCCAGCCAGCTTTAAATAGATATCTGACTTTAAGTTGGAGAAGTAAAGGCGGCTGGGCGTTGTGCTAACCACAAAATCCCTTTATACTCCGAGGTTACTGATACAGATGAATTCTACTCTTCATCTGCCCCGAAGAGCCCTTTAGGCTTAAGGGAACTTCACTTTTTACATCTAAAATATTGGCATTATATACCTAAAATATTGACATTATCTGCCTAAAATATTGACATTACATGCCTAAAATATTAACATTATATGCCTAAAATATTGACATTAATGTCTAAAATATTGACATTACATGCCTAAAATATTAACATTATATGCCTAAAATATTGACATTATATGCCTAAAATATTGACGTTATATGCCTAAAATATTGATATTATATGCCTAAAATATTGACATTTTATGCCTAAAATATTGACATTATATGCCTAAAATATTAACATTATATGCCTAAAATATTGACATTATATGCCTAAAATATTGACATTATATACCTAAAATATTGACATCAAAAAACTATTAAAATAAAAATTTTGGCCCCCGTGACTACAGACAATTTATAAATGGTTCATTATATATATATATGTATATATGTATAAACTATGCAGTTTTTACTGTAAAATTTTCAGATCTCTAATCGCTCCACTTCTCCTGGCACTGACTGCCACACTGGCCTATGGTCAAGTATGTTAAAATCAACAGCTTGGACTATCCTTGCAGTTCTGTCAGCCATGTGGTAGCCCTGGACTAGACGGTATATCAATAAATACGTGTAGTTTGTATGTTACCGTTGGATAGAATGTTTACATTTCTTTTTTTTTTTTGTCATTTTAAAATGTATCATTTTATAATTTGTATCGCTCATATGTTTGTCAACAAAAACTCAACAGGAAACTGCCAAAGTATTGACTATACCGTATTGACTAAACAATACTGACTATACAATATGGACTAAACAGTATTGACTATACCGTGGTATTAACTATACAGTATTAACCATATCTCTTGAGGTTACATCGAGGAACTTAGTTTTTCGCGCTCGTTTATTTAATGTCTTAACATTATCTTTTAATTTTTTCTAATTGTTTCTTTTCGTTTGCTTGTATTACATTGTATTCCTGTATATTGTGAGTGAATGTAATAAGAATTATTTACACCACCACGTGACTTTATAATTGTAACATATCATAACAGCCAATACATAATTACATTCTTGACATGAAAAGCTCTGCTCGGTGGTGCTTTGGTTATACACTTAATCTGTTTGCAGTAGATTACGGGTTCAGATCCCAAAGTGTCTAGTCTGTGATAAAAAAAAAGTGTACCATAAAATCGCCTCACTGGTAGATTAAAGGATCCAGAGACACACATCATTTGATTACATCCAGAGACACACATCCTTTTATTACATCCAGAGACACACATCCTTTTATTACATCCAGAGACACACATCCTTTTATTACATCCACAGACACACATCCTTTTATTACATCCAGAGACACACATCCTTTTATTACATCCACAGGCACACATCCTTTTATTACATCCAGAGACACACATCCTTTTATTACATCCAGAGACACACATCCTTTTATTACATCCAGAGACACACATCCTTTTATTACATCCAGAGACACACATCCTTTTATTACATCCAGAGACACACATCCTTTTATTACATTCAGAGACACACATCCTTTTATTACATCCAGAGACACACATCCTTTTATTACATCCAGAGACACAAATCCTTTTATTACATCCAGAGACACACATCCTTTTATTACATCCAGAGACACACATCCTTTCATTACACCCAGAGACACACATCCTTTTATTACATCCACAGACACACATCCTTTTATTACATCCAGAGACACACATCCTTTTATTACATCCACAGAAACACATCATTTTATTACATCCAGAGACACATCCTTTTATTACAAGTCTTTATTAATGAAAAGGAAAAACCTTGAATGTATGAAATGTCATACAAATGTCACTGAAAAAATGGAATATAAGAATTTTATTGCTCATCTCTATTACATCTTAATTTCCCCTATGTGAAAAAAAAATTTTGGAATGATATTTGTTGATTTTTGCTCTTTGTCAGAATATTAATGTATAGAAGTATTCATCAACTTATAACTTGAAGCATGTTGTCAATATAATGAAATCATTTTATTCCACTTAACCTTTAATTGAAAAGGAAAAAAATTGTATCAATTTACTTTGAAAAAGAAAGTTGATTTGAAAATGTAATTCAAGTTTATTAAATTTAAAAAATAACTTAAATGTTTATTTACATTCTACAATTAAATCCTAGGGCTATGCATTTTTTCTTTTCTTTACAATTGTATTTAATCTGATTATAAACAATATTACCTTGCCAGATTTCTGTGTTAAAAGATACGGAACCTGTGGCAATTATCAGACAGGAGGCTACAACTTGTACGGAATTGTAGGGGGTGGCAGTGGACTTCCACCTCATGGGTCAGTCTGTGTCTTACATTAATGACGTCCTTTAATATAAAACTACTTTACTTTTTTTTTTTAATTCAGGAAACTGTATACAATTTCTCGTATCGGGAATAAGAGGCCAATATTGCAAATTTTAAGTGATTATCTTAGGGTAAAAGACAGCAGAGAAATATCCCCATTTATTACACAAATTAGTTATTTAGTTCTTATTCAGGAAGAAGTGCTTCCTGTAATAATCTTATTACAAGTGGTTTTTATATCATCTCCATTCCACTAGATCTCAGTGAACAAGAATGTACATTAAATAAACTTGTGATATTTTGCTCTTCAATTGGCCAGGTATTTGACAACAGGTAACCCACCTGCATCCTGCAACTCAATTTTAGCTGCAGCCAACGCCATCCCAAACAGAGCACTGGTCACTGGTACAGTTCCAGTCTACAACCAGGCTGGTTCTTTCCCAACATAAGGGGCTACCAGAATACCAAGGGTAAGAATGAAATATATGGCATAATAAAATGAACACTAAAGTATCTGGGCAGAGTGCTAGTCACAAAGTCTGAAAACATGTCTGACCAAAGATGCAGATAATTTTTCACTTGATCTATTCAAGTAGTCTCAAGGAAAAAAAAACGTTTATTTTGATAAAGTTTGTGAAACAATAAATTTTCCAGATTATAACAAACGAATCTATTCAAGTAATAAAAGTCGTATCTTATTAAGTTTCGGTGTTTTATCTTTCTATAACTTGTGTACATCTGTCTAGGTGTCTGTCAACCCAATGATACAAAGCTGGCTCAGAATAGACAGAACAAACATCCACCAGTGCCTGGAAAACAATGTTCCCAAACATCCTTATGGACCAAACACCAGATGGAACACCGTATGGACCAACCCCAGAGTAAGTAAACCGTCAGACCATTGAATTAAGTTACACACCATACACATGAAGTTTTTTTTAATTTATAAAGTAACTTTTTCAGAAAGATGGATGGAGTTTCCATCAATCTGTAGATATAATCACTCTGTAGATTATTTATTACTTCGGTCTCCAGGTTGCAAGACTTGACAGTTTCTACTATGAAGACAACGGTAACAACACCTGGTCCTACCAATGTTACTGTGACTTCTGTTACTCGTGTCAGAGCTGTGGTACTGTTGGAAAATAAACTGTGGCTTATGTTATTGTAAAAATCTTCTAATTATCATGTTATCAGAATAAATCATTTAAATATAAATTTACTTTTAACTATTGTCATTCTTTAACAAACTCATTATAAACATTTGTTTATTTTTTTAAACAGTCAGCATCAAATCCAATATCTAAGACATATAAAGACAAATATATAATTATTAGGGATACCATTGATGTGCGATTAATGTTGTCACAACAATTATGCCATTAAACATTTAAACGAAGTACAAACACTAGTTATCCGAATGATTTGACCTCAGAGATACGTAAAATAGAAAAAAACAAGCAATTTAAGTCTTTTCCGTTTCGGACAAAGGACATTTTAGAGCATTTTCGTGTACGGTTACGCCGGACGAAATCCGTATTTTTTTCCGGGTGACAGCCATAGATTTTGCTGGTAAATAGAGAGGGAAGTAATCATGTTGAATAACTGTTACAAAAATAAATAATGATTAAGCCCCTTTTATAATTTATATTTAAAATATAAGCAAAAACGGTACTTAAAACGCCCCCTTTTTCGGCCCTCAGAGGTCAGATCGCGAAACGGACAAAAGGCATTTTTCGGCAGGCCAAGACCTACAAAATGATATATACATCATGGGTCTAGGACTTATGGTTGCTGAGATCTAGGGCGCTCCTTTATTAATATAGCTTATATAGTAAAAAAAAACGGTACTTAATACGCCCCCTTTTTCGGCCCTCAGAGGTCAGATCGCGAAAGTCTTTTCCGTTTCGGACAAAGGACATTTTAGAGCATTTTCGTGTACGGTTACGCCGGACGAAATCCGTATTTTTTTCCGGGTGACAGCCATAGATTTTGCTGGTAAATAGAGAGGGAAGTAATCATGTTGAATAACTGTTACAAAAATAAATAATGATTAAGCCCCTTTTATAATTTATATTTAAAATATAAGCAAAAACGGTACTTAAAACGCCCCCTTTTTCGGCCCTCAGAGGTCAGATCGCGAAACGGACAAAAGGCATTTTTTGGCAGGCCAAGACCTACAAAATTATATATACATCATGGGTCTAGGACTTATGGTTGTTGAGATCTAGGGTGATGACGGACAGACAGACATACAGACAGACAAAACGGGGACAATAGAGCATTTTTTTTCGAAAATGCTCTCAAAAATATTTAAATAGCAGGCCACTGCCATGAGTGAGATGTGACAATTTGACAAGTAGAAGTTTCCCTCAGAAAGGCTCTACAGACCATCAGATGAAGTAGAGTTCATCTGTTTTTATGTGTGTGAAGTCCCCTATAAGTATGAGATGAAATCTCTAACATCCTATAAACCATTATTGGGACGGTTTTTATGGTGACCTTTCATCCCCACCAAAGCGGATTGAAAAATGGCTTATGAGGCACCACGGGAGATGTAGCTGGAACTTAAACCATGATTTGAAATATCCATTGGTACTCACCGGAGATCGAACCGGGGTCACCTAGGTCGACAGTCTAGCACTTTACCGCACGATCATCCGTGTATCTGTTTCTGTAGCAACGGCTATTCCATTGGACTGTGTATCTGTTTCTGTAGCAACGGCAATTCCATTGGATTGTATGTTAGTACAATGCCCAGCTGCCTTAACTTTCACTAACAAGTGTCAGATACCCATTTGTAAGACTCGAGGACTAACCCGGCTATAAGCTCTGTACCGCTACCACATAAGTTGAGTTATTAGCTAAAATTTTGACAACAGCTGCAAAAGAGATTGCAAATGATTCTTAAGACGTGCCACTGCTGTCTCTCTCTCTCCTGCTCGACAAAGACAGTGGTTGAAACATTGTGCCAGGAACAACCAGTTGAAAAACACAATTTTTATTTGACAGCGATATGAACATCTAAAATTTAGAAATAAATGTAATAAAACTAGGTGTACCCTGCAAAATATTTTGCATAGAGTTATATTTCCTTAGGTTCGATCAGCAGGCTAAGTTATTTTTGGTTTCGGACATATCCAATTTTTTTCATGATTTTATTACAATTTAAAGATACAATATGTTTTAGAAATAAAAACAAGCAAACAAATATTTAAATGGAATTATTTCACATTTTGGCATTTGGGTTTCATGTTTGAAAACAGCATAAACTATTAAAAACTGTAGATTTAAAAAAAAAACATTTATTGATTCGAGACACCGACAAGACGCCATTTTGAATGGTTGACTTCTACTTTCGATATAACGCAGAACCGAGACCGCTATTATTTATATAGATATTTATGTTCTTTCGTATCACAAAATATTCTACGTACAAACAATTCTTCATTAACGGTAAGGTGATTTTACGATAATGTAATACTTTTATTTAAATAAAATTAGTTATATTATTTTTAAAATTAGTCCTAAAAGTATATTTTAATAAACGCTTGTTTAAAAAAAGTTTTATGTTCTTTTTGGTTTATTTTTCTTTTTACTTTTTAGTTGTGAAAGAAATTAAACTGTGTATTGTTTGTGCATACTTTAATATAATTTAATTAATTTGTCAAGAATATAAATTTTAAACAATGCGCATTGTCAGTTTAAATAGATATTATTGAAATCCGCCATGTTTGTGTTATTTTGCTATTTTGTATCAATATTTAGGTGCTACCACAGATTATATATTATTCAGATTGCGCATCACTATAAAAATGGTTCTCTGTTTTGTGTTAAAAACTTCCGCGCCATTGTTGTTATTCGATGTGGTTACCAATGACGCTTTAAATTTATAAAAACTCTTTGTTGTTTTTTTTCCAGACATGAAATATGACTGAAAAAGATTTCAATTTGCTTTATAAATGTAAAAATGCGATAATATAATAATTAATTAATGAGTTCATGGGTTTTTAGGAGCTATATATATATATATATATATATATATATATATATATATATATATATATATATACATATATGTATATATGTT
>JAGDYQ010000238.1:407452-581319 GCA_021962125.1 Bulinus truncatus
TTATCTTCCAACTCTATTCTTTGATAAATTCTTATAAGGTGTGCAGGAAATAATTTATCCTATGAAACATTATTACATAATAATCGCACTAGCACCTTTTAGTCTTTTGTTAAATATTCACGCATTTCAATAGAAACATTTTTGTGTAGTTGTAATTACTTAAGGGCAGTACTACTAAATGGAACATTTTTCCTTAATTTTGTAGCTAATGTAAAGACATTGTAAATATATGATAAGTAGTCAAAGACATTTAAAAAAAAATACTAACAGTTTTTTAAAACATGACCTGGTTGCCATGGCAACCTCGATCATATTGGATTTTTTTTATTACAGTTATTTACAAAAAAGTAAAAGTGTTTTCACTAAATAATGATACATACACATTTAATAAAACTAGATAATTATATTGAGAAGCTTCTCCTTAACACTTTCTATGTTACAGTTTTTGTTAATATAGCTCACCTTGTTTATTTCATCATTTTCATAAAAATAATTTTAACATAAAATAGAAAATCAATGACAAAATAAAAAAAATTACAACATAGAAACTGTAGCTATAATAATAAGTTACAAAACTGGAAAGTTTCATAGCAATCTATACATTGATAGAAAAGTTATAAGAATTTTGCGTTAAAAAAATCTAATTTTGTAGAAAAACGCAAAAAATGTTGAGAAAAAAGCTTTAAGGTATCCACAAACAAAAGCAAAACTTTCCGCTGCGCTATTTCTCACGTGAATTTTTTCTAAGCGCGAAAAACCCTCGCTACACCTAGGAGAAGCGAAAGTGGGCGGAAGTTGACCGGATATAATTTTTTTGTCTTTATTTTCTTTTTTATTGTTTGAAGACGTTGGCAGACATTTTCTTCTAATTATACACTTTCTACAGTTATTGTATTTTACAAGTAAAAAGTAAAAAAAAAACCACTTACTTTTTATATAATCTGATATAACTCATGTTTCTATATATAAATTTAAGTCTTCTTTGTTAATTTTAAGATATTTATATCAATTTTAACCTTGATTTCTGTTTGAGTCGATGTTTCTAGGCAGCCATTTTGGATTTTTTACACTCGCGAAACGCGGAAAAAAACTGCAAGAAGCGATGCCGCGAAATTTCTCTGCACCGCCTCAGAAATTCTCCGCGGTTTGAGCATCTCCATAAAAATACATTGCCGTGAAAGAGGGGCGAATTTCGCGAGTTACCTAGATACGCGAAATTCGCCCCATCTTTTCAGTGCTCCCCATCTCTTCAGTGCTCCCCATCTCTTCAGTGCTCCCCATCTCTTCAGTGCTCCCCATCTCTTCTGTGTTCCCCATCTCTTCAGTGCTTCCCATCTCTTCTATGTTCCTCATCTCTTCAGTGCTTCCCATCTCTTCAGTGCTCCCCATCTCTTCAGTGCTCCCCATCTCTTCAGTGCTCCCCATCTCTTCTGTGTTCCCCATCTCTTCAGTGCTTCCCATCTCTTCTATGTTCCTCATCTCTTCAGTGCTTCCCATCCCTTCTATGTTCCTCATCTCTTCACAGGATTTAAAAATATCAAACTTTACAAAAAATAATATTAAAATTGTAATAACTCTATTTAAATTTAATTTAGCGGTATAAAAACCACGTATATATTTTTATGACTTACTTGTGCTGGACCTACAAAAGCACTGAATACTTGAAATATTTTTTAACTCGACAATATACAGAAATGAGCGACGAATTTTCCGTACATGAAATATTTAAAACAACTTACACAACTGACGGAAGTTCAATTAGTTTTTTATATTTGTTATAATACAGGTCTAATTTTACTTAGCATAAAGAATTTTAAAATCTTTTAAGTACAAAGTTGTTTTCTATTTCAGGTACGATTTAAAAAGCAATGGAGATCGCAAGTATATAAGTAAGAATAATCTATTTCTAGTTTGTTCATTTTTTATAATACATATACCTGTGTGTCATTGAATTAATACATTTGTATCGACTTCTACCACAACCCCATCTCATCTGGTCTGTCCCAGCTATGAAATGTGACATTACAGTATCGTCTTCCAACACCACCCCATCTCATCTGGCCTGTCCAAGCTATGAAATGTGACATCACAGTATCGTCTTCCAATACAACCAGTCTCATCTGGTCTGTCCCAGCTATGAAATGTGACATCACAGTATCGTCTTCCAACACCACCCCATCTCATCTGGCCTGTCCCAGCTACGAAATGTGACATCACAGTGTCGTCTTCCAATACAACCAATCTCATCTGGCCTGTCCCAGCTACGAAATGTGACATCACAGTGTCGTCTTCCAATACAACCAATCTCATCTGGCCTGTCCCAGCTACGAAATGTGACATCACAGTGTCGTCCTACGGTCACATGTATCTCCAGTTTAGAAAATGACATTATCACTGCGGCTGTTGGGGAGGATAGGCTTGTGTGAGAAGGGAAACAAATGTAAGAAGGGTGGAAGGGGCAAAGTCTACTTGAAAGGTATACATGTTTTGAAACGGCATCGGTTGAGGGCCAAAGACTTGTAGGATGTTGGCAATTTGCTCATTCTTTGTGGAGAAAACGATACTGAGATATATAGAAATAGAAAGAGAGATAATAATAAATATAGTAAGAATGAGATTTATGGAGAGACTGAGATTTATAAATGGTTGGGATGCAACCTGTTCATTGTTTTTTTTTACTTGAACGATGTGGGTAAACAAACATAGATCCGTTATAAGCACCCTTGAAGCCTACGAAAGGCAGCGCCTAAGCAACGATCGTTGTCAAGACGTTGAGTTGTTCAATGGGACGCCTACTCAAGTGCTTTTGTTAATATGTATATCAATTTATATTTATAAATACTTTGATTGGTGTGTTGATCACTTAGCCAATAGTACATTAACGTAATCTTGGTAAAATATATTAGTATATTTAAATTTCAGGCTCAACCCCTCCAGGTAAAATGTGTAATACAGACGGATCAAGTGTCTCTATAACAGAAGATCGCTCTGGCTACTTTATCATAAATGATGTAGCTCAACAACTGGCTTACAGGTAAAGCTAATGTATTAAGACACTCCACTTTTCAAAAATATGTCTCACTTGACTGAATGCAAAAATTATCTCTGTTTGGTACAGTAATCTATTTTGTTGATACTTTAAATCAGATCATAGTTTAAACATTCATGATATTCTAAATATTTTGTTATAAGTTATAAAAAAATATATCGATATTGAAATATGGGGTGACAAAATTAACTTGAAATAAATGTAAAAAATATAAATATTCATTCTTTATTCACCTTTCCCAGCTTAATAGTTCGGAATATTATCTCAGATAGCCTATCAATGACGTCATTTCGGATACGTCTTGGCGATTTTGTCGGTTTTCCCGTCATTGATTGTCTTTAAATGATGCTAATAGAAATAAAACGTATATAATTTTAAAATGGAGAGTACTGTTACGATCGCATCCCCCATGTCACAGGTATTCCCCATATTATGTTCCCCTCATTCCCCACCCTTCTAGATCTCTGGCCAACAGAGCGCGATCAAAGCTACCAGGCGCTCGGAAGCGGGACGATAATCAAAGCCCTACCGGACTCAGAGAAACCCCCTGAGCCAGGCTGTGATGTCGAAAGAACCCCCTCCCCTTTATCCCTTCCCATGACATTCGGTGGCAGGAAGTTGATCAAGGCGAAAGTTTTAAGTTAGTTTGAAGTTGGTGTTGTATTACAGTTTTTTTTTAGTGATGTAGTCGTGCAGTCACGAGTAGTTTAAGTTAAGTTCAGTTATTTTTATACTTTACAGTTATAAGTGTTGGCTTATCTATTTATATGACTGTGCTTGGGAACCCGGCAATAATTTAAGGTATATATAGAAAGTACCCGTAGCAAGTACATTTCTGAAATTTATTTAGGCGGTTTCTGTTTGCTTGTAAAATGATAAAAGATATAAAAAGAAATCAAAATTCCTTTAATAAAGTGGGGAGGGCGCGGAACATGCTCATGACGCCTACCATATATTGTAAAAATAATTTTACAAAACAATCTTTGTGTCATGTATGTATATTTAGAACTTCTTTAGATATCAGTGAAGTCCATAGAAAGATGAGACACTTATCTCTTAGATCCAATAAACCTTTTTTTTAACTTTTATTGTAGTGCCCTTCTTTCATCCCCATCTTAGCCGATAGTGCGATGTCCCTATACGCACCGCTGCGGACATTAAGTTAACTTTCACCTTGACTCATTAACCTACTTCATTCCTATCGGAGAATGAGACATAGAACCTTTAGAGATATACCAATATTCAAACTTTGGCGTTCACTTCTAGAGTGTAACTAAAGTCCTTAAAAAACCTTACCTACTGCTAACAATTTTCAACTAAGAGACTCAAGAGTTCACCACCAAAGCTGCAAACTATGCAAGTACCATGTATAGAAATTAGCGGATGAAAATAAACGCAATGGTATTTAGCACTCTGAAGATAAAAGTAATGTTCCGCACTACAATGACGTCTACATTGAAATGCATGTACATGATCAAAGGCTACGGGTGCAAAGAATCCATAGTTACTCGAGCTTTACAAGCGAAACATGCAAAAGACATGGCAGCATTGATCAGACTTGAAGAGATCGGGAAAATGTATAAAGAGCTTCAGTATCAATTAAATGTTAAGTTACTAGTTACACATATTGATATATGAGTGCGATTCCTATAGAACTCTGTGATGATGCATAAAGACTTACTTATGTTTGATATTTATAGAGGAATGTGTCGAAATATCATGCGAGGATCTTATGACCAAATCCTTTGTAAGAAATTACAAATTAAGCATTGTCACAGCATCGAAAAAGCAATATAGCTTATCAATTAGCCCATGACGTATGTCATGACAAATTCTATAAAACCATCAAGCAGAGAACTATGAGGATGGTTTCTCGTAGAGAGAGTCCAAGAAACACTAAATAAATTGGACAAACTAAGTCATAGCAATCCCACATGTTGATGTACAAAAAAAACTAGAATTAAGAGACATATATTTAATGCAATGTTCCCAAAGTCCATCCAAAGGTAAACTTTGTTAGCGGACAAATGAAATAGAAGTAAACAAAATAAACATAATTTATGGACTTTGAAATAGGAAATCACTTTTAAAATAGAATTTTCTTTATTTTTAAAAAGTATGTTCGAACTTCTTTTAAGATACGAACGATTAAATCATGTTGTCAATCAATATGAAATTTTCAACAAATGGATTGTCTATGCGTCTTGTCACAATTTTTACATAGAACTGTTACTTTTTGTGTCATTATGTAATTTACAGATCAATGTTTCTTTTTTTAAAACTGTAAAATGTCCACCACTTAAAAATAACTGGTCTATTTTACCAGCATCCAGCTTTCATTTCAACCCCTATATACAACAGGACATATTCGCATTCCATGGCATGGGAATATGATAACATATCTGGATCAAATTTATATGTATCTAACAGAAGAAAATTTATTTACATCTATAATTACGATTCTTGTTTTTTTCTCCCTAGAATTAATGTTGTCTACTTTTTATAGTGGTCTTTTCGTACGAGTACGCCCAAATCAAGCATTTTTTAAAGATATGGAACATAAATGGCTAATTTGATTGAACACATACATCATTCTCTGAATTAAGCCTAGATCAGAGCAGTTCTTAGATTTTTCTTCGGTCAAAGATAATGTATGGCAACAACATCAAATATCCCCCGTGGGGTGGGGGGGGGGCTCAGTCCTACAGCTAGAAACAATGTTCTACATCATTATATCAATGTAGTAAATCAATGGCAGTTTAAAGTATAGCCATGTTGGTCTATAAAGTGATATTTAATAGCAATGATTGTTTCATTAAAAACTTTTTTGTCATAAATGCCAGAAGACAAATCTAAATGACATCATGTCTCCTTACAGTCTGTCTGCAAATAACGACGTAGACACCATTGCCTGTAAACCTTCAGACCGTTACATCATGGGGTCACTCAGTTCTCCTACAACTGATAACAATAAGTTTAACCCATGGCACTTTTCATCATGCAGCATTTCATCTTTTAGCAACTTTTTAAAAAAAACTGTGGACACAAGGTGAGCAACTTTTAATTGAATTATTTAGCAGTAGGTCATTGCAGATGAATTAGTTAGTTTTAGGTCAATTCATTGGAAGGTTCTGCATGATTTATATATATATATATATATATATATATATATATATATATATACATATATATTAGGGGGATAACTATTTTCATTTTTTTTCGTAACGAAACTGAAATCCCTTACATTCGAGGAACAATTATATGTAGATGACAGTAGTAACATTATTTTTTTTTAAATTGAAAAAAGTTCCCCCACCTAATTTAATTTTTGTTTTCTCATATCGCGCAGTTTGACGCTCGGTTTCAATTTCACACAGAATTTTTATATGACTTTCTAGACTGCTTTTTAAGCACATTCCAGTCATCTATTTCCATTTGTTTATAAACAAGGCATTTACTATACTCATCTTCCCTCATCTTCTAAACAGAAGAGGTATCCGAGAATTCTATCTGTTGAAAAGCTAATCAATCTCACATGGATGCCGACAAACCGTCAAATTCTTGGAAACTTCACTTTTCTGTTCAATAGCCAGAAACGGCGACTGGATAGAATCAAAATTATGATTACTGATATAGAATTGCTCTTGAGGGAAATTCTAGACTTTCCACTATTATCCAGCACACTAATCAGAATGAAACTCAATGGTCTAATTGATTATTTATATGACAAAAACCAAACGAAACCATCTGATAACACTTTCTCAGTTATTTGATATCACCAACGTTAATGGAGAATGGAAAAGCACAGAGGATAAAGAATTCTACCAGAAGCAAGTTAACAGTGAAGAAAAGATTGGTTATTCAATGGTCAAACAAGCCCCTTTGGGATCATTCCACCCAAGAAAACGAATCCGATTATCAAAAACTCAATCTCAAGCCAGCTCTTCTCAATCACATCCTACAAAAACACAGACAACTATCTCACAACCTACACAAACACACACAACTGTCTCAAAAACTACACAAACACATACAACTGTCTTAAAACCTACACAAAAACATACAACTGTCTCAAAATCTTCGGATTCTGAAACCTCTGCTTCTTCACCCGAGTCGCCAACTATTTCCTGAACGTCATCTTCTGAATGCTAACCGAAATACCAAAGAGCAAGCACTAGAACGGCGGGTTTACTAGTACTGAAAAACATTTCTACACATAAAGCACATGACGTTCTTGCAACCATTGCTGAACAGGGTCATGATATGCCGGTTCCAAGTCAGGCGGGTGTCTGGAAACGAGTAATCTCTGAAGGACGGAAAATGACAACTAAAATTGTTCAAAAACTTCAAAGCAAAGATCCCTATTGTCTCCAGTTTGATAGTAAAAGAGTGCAAGGGGAAGGGTATTAAGTAAGTTTGCTGAAAAATATTACAACCGAAATCAAACTCGGTATTCTCAAATGTGAGAGTGGTCCTGACGCTACCATTCACAATGAACTACATCAGCTAATAGATGAATATGATGCTTGAGAAAATATTTGTAGGTTAATTTGCAACACGACCGCAGAAATACTGACCATATGCACGGGATTGTAAAGCTCATACAGGATGATGTCTTGAGCAAGGGCTTTCAGAAGCCACAATATATTGACTGTCAGCACCATGTACTCGACCTTCATCTGAAACATGTCATGAATTTTCTTAATCAAAAGCCAACGAGCAAACCAGAACTGAACTATTCCTTCATTGGCAAATTAACACAAAACTATGTCACTCTTCAAGCTGATTACCGCTTCTTTCGACATAAGATGTTAGCTCTGGCGAGAACCCACGTTGGCCTCGCATCAGCTGGAATAAACTACCAAATTTACACCAGGCAAGATGGAACTCACGTGCAATATTTACTGTTATAGCATTATTTCTTATACCATAGTGGCGCAGCATTCTCGCTTCTGCCTGCAACTTCATCTGCTACGAATGGGCAAATGCTTGGTTCGATTCGATGAAGCGTCTTCAATGAACTGTTTACCTCACTCATCAAGATAAAATGCAAGAAGGCAATTAAGTGTTTAAAGACCCATTGGTCAGTCGAGAAGTCATTAATTGACATCCCCAGATCTAACCAAATTGCTGAACGTGCTGTGAATCTGATGGCGGAACTTCATGCGAAATCGAGAAAAATTGAATTTTTGAATCTGAAGTTCATAGGACAAAATATGTTTCGAATATTTCTTGTACACTCTGTACAGATTACTAACTGTTTTATATCTTATTTGTTAATAAAAGTTGATTAGTTATTATTAATTGTCATTTGAATTAAGCTAAAAAAATGTCCTTTTTTTGAAAAAAAAAAAAATTTTTCGCTTTTTTTTTCTTCCATCATTGGGGAGCTGGGGGAACTTTTTTCAAAAAAAAAATTAAAATGCTATTTATATTCTTAAATTACACATAAAGTTTCCTTGATTGCAAGTGGTTTCATAATTTTTTTTGTTATCACCCTTATATATATATATATATATATATATATATATATATAGAGAGAGAGAGAGAGAGAGAGAGAAAGAGAGAGAGAGAGAGAGAGAGAGATAGAAAGATAGATAGATAGATAGATAGATAGATAGATAGATAGATAGATAGATAGATAGATAGATAGATAGATAGATAGATAGATAGATAGATAGATAGATAGATAGATAGATAGATAGATAGATAGATAGATAGATAGATAGATATTATTTACTGATTATTTTTTAACAAAATTTCGGTTTCGGACAGATCCGTTTTTTCATGATTTTATTACATTTTAAAGATTCAATATTTTGTAGAAATACAAATAAAAAGTTTTATGGATTTATTTCACATTTTGGCCTTTGGGACTTATTTTTGAAAACAGCTGAAACTATTCAAAACTGTAGATTTTATTAAATCGAGATGCTGGCGAGACGCCATTTTGAATTTTTTTTTTTCGATTTCAATTAATGTCAGATGCGAGACCGCTATTATTATATAAATATGCTTATAAAAGTGTATGATTATTAATCATATATCTGATTTGCTAATTTTATGTTCCTGGTCAAGTGATTAGTTCTTCTCCAAAATACTTCTAGGAAAGATTCAAAACAAAAACTATTTAATACTAGCCGTCCCGTGTCGTAGCATACGCCGTCTTATCAATCAATATAATTACTGCATTTTTTTTAAATAAACAATGAAACAAAATAACAGGCTGACATAAATGGTATGCAAAGGTGAACTTTGACCTATTATGTGCAGACTTTATAGTCACTATCTGGTACCTTCCAGCAACTTGTTTTTTTTTTATTTTGTTGTTTACAGATTTTTAGTTAATTCTTTAGATGCCTTTTCTCGATGAGCTGCCAGACTTAATTTTCTCTTTATTGGTTAGATATATTTTAATGCCTTTTTTAAGATCAGGATTATTTTTGTTGACATTCTAATGTTATTTTATGTACAGCATTCCCTCATTTCCGCGATTAAACGGATACAGAATTTACGCGACGGTGATAAATGAAATAGTTTCGTAGTTAGAGCACATAAAACATGAAATAGTATTATACAACCACCATCGTGCTCATATTGCTTAATATATTTCACTAAATAAAATGACAAAACGTCATTTCGGGAATGTCACATATATATTCTGAAACCGTTACCATTTGTTTGTTATCTATATCAATACACCATTTTTTTTCTCAAATTGGAAATAGTTTAATATTACTTTAGTCTTCACACATAATTGTATTATTAAATGTGTTGTTTTTTTTTTATTTACAATAATCAGTTGACATTCTAATGTTATTTTATGTACAGCACTCCCTCATTTCCGCGGTTAAACGGATACAGTATTTACTGCGACGGGGGATAAATGAAATAGTTTCGTTTAAGAGCACATAATTATACAACCACCATCGTGCTCGTATTGCTTAATATATTTCACTAAATAAAATGACAAAACGTCATATAAGAAAAAAAAAATAATCTGGTTTTATAAAAAAAAACGCACTTGCTGGTGAAACAATGCGTGGTCGTCTGTGACAATTCGCTGCCTCTATCCACCCCTCCCTCCTCCCCAGCACAATATAGTGGGTTTTTTTTTTTCAAACTCGCTGTGACCCAGCCCTCGTCTCCCAGCAAACTATAGACCTTTCTCATAAAGTAGTCCCCTTACTGAATTGTTTGTTTAGACGGGCAAGTTACACTTCCGGTACCAATTAATGTACTTGAATTTGCGAATAATAAATTTCTGTTGCCGCTATTCTTTTAATTTTAATCATGAAAATCAAATAATCAAAATATAATATATTTTTCAGTGTGATTATTTATTATTATCTTAAATGTTAAAACTATAACAATGTTTTTCTGATTTTTAATACTATACGATATAATTTTTATAATTAAAGACCACTGCTAACACTAGTGTATGCTCTCGACATTTTAATCTTAGGCACTTGCTACGGGTACGTAATTACGTGCTCCGTATTTGTTTTGGGCCGGGGCACGTAATTAGATGTGCGCATGCGCGACATTCGGGACTCCGTATTTTTAGCGATATGATGTTAAAAAAAAACAACTCAATTTTCTAAACAAATTAAGTTCTCAGCTTTTATAATATTTTTTTTAAAAGAAATACGGCTTTGAATTATTTTAAATTACAAAATAAGAATATAGGCCTAAACTAGGTCAGAAGAAGTGAAAACACATTTTTTTTTTCAAAAGTACATAATGAGAGACATTTTTTAAATTTTTTAGCGATATGATGCTAACCCTAACCTTAACCCCCTATCCCTCATCCCTAACCCTAACCCCCTATCCCTAACCCCCTAACCCTAACCCTATCCCTAACCCCCTATCCCTAACCCTAACCCCCTATCACTAACCCTATCCCTAACCCCCTATCCCTTTTTTTTTTTCATAATGTAATAAAACAAAAAAATATGCTCTAAATTAGTATCTATTATTCTGAAAAAAAAAATTGAAAAAAAAAAAAAAAAATTTAATGGGATTTGAACCCACACATAGTCGGCCAAAATCGGGTCCCGGCGAAGCGTGCAACTGTCTGTGCTAACGAACCACACATACATTTCTGCCAATTTCTAATATGTTATGTTTTTAATTCCCGAAAGTCGCGCATGCGCACATCTAATTACGTGCCCCAGCCCAAAACAAATACGGAGCACGTAATTACGTATCCGTAGCAAGTGCGTTAATCTTAATATTTTAATGGGCTGTCTGTAAACAGTTAAACATGTGTTTAATGCAAACAACTTCAACTCAGTAAAAGAGTACAATTGTATACCAATGTATAAAGTTGACATTTTGAATATGACTCATTGTAGTCCGACTTCCTTGACCAAAAGGCTATGTTTTTTGTTAATTTGTCATTTTTCAAACCTTTGTATCCGGCTGTACATATATAAATTCCCTTCTCGCACCAAAAAATCACCAGATATTTTCGTTTTAAAAAATATTAAATAAGTAACATATTTTATTATAATATCATATGTTTTTCCTTTTACCTGTAAATTATGAGGTTCGTGATTTTTTCTCTGGCTTCTATAGCATCTCGCTGATAGTTTGACTACATTTCCTAGTGTAGAGCTAATGTCTGTAACTGTATATTGTTTATTTAAGAAAAATAACACATTGACCATCACCTCAGCATAATGAACAGTGGCGCAACCGGGGGGGGGGGGGCTTGAGGCCCCCCAGACCAAATCATCAATACATATTTTACTATATAAAGTTATTAAAAAGACTGTTAAACTGTCTTTTTTCAATATGTGAGCCCCCCCCCCCACCAGCACTTTTCGCTGGTTGCGCCACTGAATATGAGGTAGTAGTTTCAAACCTTTTACTACCGAGTTTTAATTACTATCTATCGCACACTATATGCTAACCAAAAATATACTGTTTTAACAATCATGGTTAAATAATATAATGTACATGAGCATGGGCGTATCTATCCCTAAACAGGTAACCAGCCCCGTAGCGTGAAAATTCTACAGCAGGGGCCAGGCATTTTACAGCAGGGGGCAAGGCAATAACAGGGGTGGGGGCAGGTAATACATTTTACTAAGTAGAGCAAATAAGCAGGGGGCCCGGCCTCCCTGCCCCCCCCCGCACGCTACGGGCCTGCTGGTAACCCTAATCGTCAATTATAAAAACTTTAAATAACAATTTTAGTGTAAAATGTAACTTTTCATGTCATGGACATACTTCTCAGAGTAGTATTTGTAACCCTTCGTAACTTCTCTCTCTGATATCGGGATATTTTGTGACTTTAAAAACTTGTCAACATCACAAAAATTAAATTTTGGTATTAAATTTAAAGTCATTTTATCGTATATTAGACAAAAAAAGTAGGAAAAATAATCGAGCTAAGTATTAATCAAGTATAAACAAAGCGACCGGAAGCCCATTATAACCATTTCACAAAGACAGCTGACGCGCAGGAATACAAGTGAGAAAGGTCTATAGTGGTGTCAAATGCTTGCTGTGACTGAACCCAGCTATTCTATAAATAGTCCTGAGCCTTTTCCCCCGCTGTCACTTGCTGTGACCCAGCCCTCGTCTCCCAGCAGACTATAGTGATTTTTTTTTCACTATCGCGATTTCCGGCTGCGTCTTCTTCTCGAAGAGGAGAAATATATATATATATATATAGATAGATATGAATAAATATCTGGAAATTGTTGAGCTTAGATTTATGACTTCACAGCATTTATGTACAGAAAAAGACAATTTGATTTGTGTAGATCGTGCAACGGCAGCGTTCATCTTTGAAATGAAATAAAGTGAAAAAATCGTCTAAGGAAATTAAACTAATTGAAGTTCGAAACAAGTCCAGAAGTGATATTTCGATTCTATACGTAAGTAATACAAATGACGCAGATTTCTGGTTTCTAAAACTGATCGATAATCTAATTTTAGAGGATATGCAACGGATCAATTCATTGTATGAGATTCACAAAATGTTTTTCTTTTCAAAAATAGAACTATATGTATTTCGATCTATCACTTGCAACATTAATATTAGTGCTTCTAATGTAATGTTGAGTTCATACGGCACAAAATGTTGAAACCGATCGTTTCATCTTTGAACCTTTATATTGGGTCACTGATATATTTTATTGCACTTAATTAATTAATTTTTTGATACAGTAATTGTATTTAATTTATTTATAATTTTAATATTATTAAAATATTTCTATCATTCATTTTATTGCGGATAAATATGTATTACTTTGCTGGATAGTCAGTAGCGCTGGAAGGTTAGTGACCCAATCATCTGATCCATTGATGAACAAGACAACTTTCAAATTCTAAACAGTATTTTGAAAAAAAATGGAAGAAATCAATGCAATATGTTGAATAAGAACAAACAAGAAAAATTAGAAAAAAAATTTGATTTTGAGAAAAATGTCGAGGAAAAAAATGTAAAGCTTTTTAAAAAGGTATGATTAAAATGTGTACCTTACCATTCTATAATCTCTATACTTATAAGAGGCATTTGTTGTCTGTCTGTCTGTCTGTCTGTCTGTTTGTCTGTCTGTTCCCTTATAACTCAAGATCCAGATAACCAAATAATGGGAAATTTGTTACACATACACATAATTACATGGGGAAGGTTATAGGACAGGTTTCGTTTCATCTCGATGGGTAGTTTAATTGTAATTATTTTTTTTTATTTTAGTATTTTACTATATTAAAGTACTCTCGACGGCGCCATAAATAAAATTACTCTGTGACGTCATTCCCCGATTATCGAATAGAACTTGCGCGCTGGTGCTGTATTGTGCCTTTGTGATGCAAAGAATTGTTGATGTTTTTTCATGCTTCCTGATTTGTACAGTTTGAGGAAGATAAAGGAATGAAGAAGGATTTTAGAAGAAGTGTGAAGCCATAATAATAATATATATATATATATATATATATATATATATATATATAGAGAGAGAGAGAGAGGGGGGCAGGAGGAGAGAGAGGAAAGGAGGGAGGGAGGGAGGGGGAGAGAGGAGGGAGGGGATGGACAGGGGGAGAAAAGGAGGGGAGAGAGGGAGCAGGGGGGAGGAGGGAGATGGGAGAGGGAGCAGGGGGGAGAGGGAGAGAGAAGGGAAGGGAGGGAGAGAGGGGGTAGGGAGGGGGAGAGAGAGAGGGTGAGAGAGGGAGGGAGAGAGATAAAGAGTAAGGGGGGCAGGGAGGGAGAGAGAGGGAATGAGGGAGGGAGGAAGGGGGGAGGGAGAGAGAGAGGTGGAAAGGGGAGAAAGGAGGGAGAGAGGGGTTAGGGAGGGAGAGAGGGGAGGGAAGGAGAGAGAGGCAGAGGATGGAAGAAATGGGAGGGAAGAGATAAAGAGAAAGAGGGGGCAGGGAGGGAGAGAGAGGGAAGGAGGAGGGAGGGAGGATGAACGGTGGGAGAGAAGGAGGGGGAGAGGGGAGAGAGGGAGATGGGGAGAGAGGTAGGGAGAGGGAGGGAGAGGGAGGGAGAGAGGGGGTAGGGAGAAAACAGAAGGTAAACAGAAAACCTTATTTTAAACCCGGGCAAAGCCGGGTACTTGCAACTAGTATATATATATATATATATATATATATATATATATATATATATATATATATATATATATATATAAAGAGAGAGAGACAGAGAGAGACAGAGAGAGACAGAGAGAGACGATTTGGGTTCTGCGTTAAATCAAAAGCAAAGAATTAATACAACATTATTGGAGTTTAAAATGAAATCATGAAAAAATCGGATCTGCCCAAAACCAAAATAACTTAGCCTACCGATCAAGCCTAAGGGGATATAACTCTATGCAAAGGTTTTGCAGGGTACAGCTAGTAAAAGTTTTATTCGAATTGAAGTCAGAAAAAAGTACCTTTTTATTAGCTACACACCATGAATATTGCATATTTAACCTAGAATGTATGCATTTAATATTAAATTAAAAGAAATGTAATATAGTTAAAAATATGCTACCCCGTAATAATACTACACACTGAAAACTTTTTGTGTTCACACGACATCGGCATTTGAATACCTAGTTAAGAAGATACATGTAGTCTGGAATACTTTTAAGTTCAACAATTATTTCCATAGAGGTCCCCACTTCCTCTGTCATAAAACAACTTGATTGAAATAATAAGTATCGGGGGTGGGGTGTGGGCAAAAATATATGTCAATACCGATTCCGGTGTCGGTTTTCCTTTATATACCGACATCGAAATCGGTTTCTTAATGGCCGCCGACACCGACACCCGTGGGGGTGTGGGCGAAGTGAGATAACTGTGTATTTATTTTCGCTGTATATATCTAACACTATATATAAAAATGCACTCCAAATTATGTATTTATACTTTTATTTTGCTATCCATATTTTTATTGAACTTAATGTATACTTTCAATAAACAATATATACATTTTCTGGTTAAATATATTGCTCTATAGTGAAGTATGTTTGTTTAATACACATTTACTTTTGTTACTGATTTCTAGGGAGCGACTGATATTCCTTTTTACCGATAGTCCGATACCGATATTTTTCTCCAGCATTTTTACCGATACAGATATTTTTATTTAATCAACAACACTGCCAAACACGTGTTTTTATCGTGCTGTAGTTTCCAATCTTTTGACGTATGTCAACCCATGTTCACCCCTTCCCTGTCATATTTCTTAACACTTCGCCAACATGTGTCTTGTTTACCCCCCCCCCCCCCCCAACTTCCCATCCCAAAAAAAATACACACAGATGTTCACTAATTGTATCATTCAAGGTCATACATTAGAATTAAGAAATGCCAATCCTATTGTTTCAAGGTCATATCGCTGATGTAATTTTATGTAGACGTGACAATTTCTGTGCACGGGTTTTTTTTTCCTTTTTTTTAAATTCTTGTCTGATCTGGTTATAGAATTGGGTTATTTACGGATTTTTTTTTCCTGCAACTCTGTTGTGAAAAAAAAACAACAATGTATCGGCAGCCAAAAATCGGCAAGTCCGTGCCCCCCGCTAGGTGTGGAGTGCCCCCCCGCTTAAAAAAGAAGAACAAGAGGAAAAAATAAAGAAAAAGTAAAGGTGCCCCCTTGCTGGGTATTGGTTCCCCCCTGCTTACATTGACCTGGCTACTGGCCTGCATAGTGCCAATATCGGTTCGACTATCGGTCGCTCCCTACAAAAATCGGTCGATCCGATATTAACCGATAGTGTCAATATCGGTCCGATACCGATACCGATCCGATTATTGGTCGCTCCCTACTGATTTCTTATAAAAATCATTGTATATTAATAATCCAAAAAAATATGTTTTAATAAGAATTCGTTGAATGCAGTGCTTGGTGAAAAATAAAGAAAATATACACCCATTTGGGCATGTCAGCATAATAACTTTTTGAGCGCACATTGACTAAATTTATTTACTTCGATCATTTACTTTTGAATGCTACTAAAGTAAAACTGATATAGTTTCTTGATTGATCAGATTTTTTGTTTCAGTACCGTTCTGGTACTATTACCTTTTCTCAATCAGTTGTTTACAACGTAAAAGAAATATTGAAAGAATACCAAATTCCTACAGTGTACAATCAAATCGACTGGTAATATTCGTGCACATGTTATACAACTATACAGTTTGATACAAGTTTGATATACTGGTACATTTGCAACGTTTTCATATCTTTTCTACAGGCTTGCGAAGCCGGAGCCAAGGAGCCGGGAACCGTTACTTTTTGCTGGAGCCGGAGCCGAAAAAATCTGACGGCTCCACAGCTCCCAATTTTTTTTTTAGCTTTAAAATTCCAAATTTGTTTGATTGTTTGCCTCCTACAATTTGAAATGTTGTCAGTTTTACGAACGCCACAACTACAAACAGCGTTTAAATGATAGCGTGCAAGCACATCACCACAAGAAATCTTTAAAGGGGAATCGTTTTGTGTTCGTTTTAAATCTTGTTTACCCTCCGAATAGTTTTTAATGGCATGTTATTTTGTTATATATAAAAGTTAAAACATTTTTATTTCATAGAATAATCGTATCAATTATTTAAAATGAATTTTACTACGACGACAAATAGAACGCGTCATTTCATATTATTATTTGACCGCGAATTTGTAATAGACTAAAAACAAATTGGTCGCTTTCTGTATTTAACAATTTTATTACAAACAGAATATCTGAAATAGAGTAGATAAATTTATAAGGCTGTGGCTATACGGACCCGGGTCCCAATAAAATCCGATTGTTATTCGGACCCGTGGCAAATATGCACTAAGCTTAGCTATAATTAAACTTTATTAGACGGAACCCGAAAAAATAATAATAATGAGTCCGCTTAGTGGAACCCTAGACACTGAGTAACGAATAAATCATACAATTCAAACAATTATAAAAAAAAACAATAATAAAGTTTTTGTATTGCTAAGCTAAGTGCATATTTGCCACGGGTCCGAATAACAATCAGACTTTATTGGGAAGAGGTCCGAATAAAAATCGGAGTTTATTGGTACCCGGGTCCTAATAGTCACTAAGAATTTATAAATAATAAATACAAATACTGAAGTCTTTAAAATATTTTAAATAATGTATCATTTTACTATTTGCTAATTTAATCATTGAAATAACTTTTTATTACTTATGAAAATGGCGACTAGCGAAACCTCGGTCGAAAATAATGATATGATTCTGGATGCATTGAAATGGTTTGTTTTTAGTAAAACCGACATGCGTATATTTTTCAAGTTCCTGACTAAGGGGGTGAACGCGGAAAAATTTGCATAAATTTTTATCAGCGGCATGTTTACAAAAATTTTTGTCTCGTGTGAGAATAGGGAGCCGGAGCCGTGCCGGAGTCGGAGCCGTCACATTTGTGAAAGCCGGAGCCGGAAAAAAAAATTAGCGGCTCCGCAAGCCAGCTTTTCTATTCATTATCGGGAAGTTGCCACTCTAAATTATAACCAAACTAGTTGGCTGCCTAAGCACCAACTAACACAGTGGTCCCCAACTCCCAGCCATGGACCGGTACATGTGGGGTAGCTAAGAACATGCATTATGAAGTAATGATTTTGTTAGGAGTTAATTGACGAAACCTTTTGTGTAAGAGAAGACGTTCCATTATTGCATTTCGACAAAGCTTTGTTTAAATGGAAGGCATTGTATACTTGGTATTTTGTTGTTATGAGAAGACGTCTCATAGTTAAGTAGCTTATGTACTAGTAGTGCCGAAAGTTTAAAATTGTCATTTTTGAAGACTTTAAGCAAAAAAAAACACTCATTCGTCCTACCCTCTTTAGAATTTTTTTACAGCATGAAAATGAATTAACAAGCCAGTAAATGATGTCCTTACCAAATAATTTCTAATGAATTTTTACTTTAATAACATGTATTATTGAAAAACAACTTTACACCCATTAAAGGTATTTTTAACACCAGAGACCATCTTAAAAGCTGAACTTTTTTTTTACAGTACTTCTGTAAAAGTGAATGAAAACTTACTGATCTGTCGATTTTAAATTTGTTTGTATCAATTCCATTAGTATAAAAAAAGTAGTATGATGTGTATATTCAACGTTTTATGCCACCTAGTGATTAGACAGAGACATTTTTGCTCTTAACTACGAATTATACCACTTATGGTTGGCGAGAATATTTAATTTGGAAAAAAAATAGTTGTTTTTTTTTACTGAAATTCACCCATTTAATATCATTCATTAGGGGAAAAAATACTACTCAAAATCTAAACGATTTGGAATTCGAAAAATTTAATTCTGATTAAGTTCATAACTTCATACCCTTTGACATCACGGCACTGAGCACTCAGAAAGCTACTCCCTACCAACACAGTTACATTACAGCCCGTGGCCGATCACTGTCTTAACTTTTCTGTTTATTCCAATGAATTTAAATGTGCTTGTAAGAAAAATATGTGGGTTTAAATATATGGTAGTAGTCCCATCATAACATCAGAATGAATATTTTTACATTGAAAATGTTTGGGTTTAGGCTTTAATGCTGTTTATTTTTACATTGAAAATATTTGGGTTTAAGATTTAACTATGTATATTTTTAAATTGAATATTTTTTTTACTTAAGTCGTGGTTACACCTGCCTGGGCTTTTTTCTTGACGTAAATGCCGACATTCCGGATGTATCAGGGAGATTACTGGGTCAAGAGGTCACCCCTGACCAACAGTGTAGACAGCTGTATGGTAGCAACTCATTCTACAGAAGGGTGAGTAATTCAACCTCTTTCATACTGATTGAGTCATCGGGACACTTTCCATTCATTAATAGTTTATACATATTTCATGTTTTTGTTATTGCATTTGCTGTTTTCAAAGTATTCTTTTAAAATGCAGTATTAGTTTAATTGAATGAGTAGTTTATGCATATATTTCAGATTGAAGTAAACATCCAACTGAGCGTAATTTTTTTCCTTCGTGTTAAACCCAGAATGTTAAAAATATAGACCTATTTATTGTATTTCTAAATGTCATTCTATATTTGAGGTTTTCAAAACAAACAAAAGTACCTCTTACAACATTTAAACATCATAAAAGTCGTAGGCTACAATCAAACAGTTATTGCTTACCATGATAACTTATTGTTGTTTATTTTTTTCAAAAGTAACGTTAACTAATTTTCATTGGTTCTAAAATGTAACCAGTTTTTGAAATATAGATATTTACCGATATTAATTCACGAATAATGTATTTTAATCAATATTAGCTTATTTTAAGAATTCACATAAAATAAATGGAGCACAAACAGCGAAATTATTCGTAATTGATCAAACATGAAATTTAAGCACAAACATTTTTTGAGGAGGCAAACTGTCAAACTATCAAACTGTCAAACTGTCAAACTGTCAATTTATCAAACTGTCAAACTGTCAAACTATGAAACTGTCAAACTATCAAACTGTCAAACTATCAAACTGTCAAACTATCAAACTGTCAAATTATCAAACTGTCAAACTATCAAACTGTCAAAATATCAAACTGTCAAACTGTCAAACTATCAAACTATCAAACTATCAAACTGTCAAACTATCAAACTGTCAAATTATCAAACTATCAAACTGTCAAACTATCAAACTGTCAAACTGTCAAACTATCGAACTATCAAACTATCAAACTGTCAAACTATCAAACTGTCAAACTGTCAAACTATCGAACTGTCAAACTATCAAACTGTCAAATTATCAAACTATCAAACTGTCAAACTGTCAAACTGTCAAACTGTCAAACTATCAAACTGTCAAACTATCAAACTATCAAACTGTCAAACTATCAAACTGTCAAACTATGCTAGAAGAAACAACTACAAACAATAGTTTATACATTTATTTTTTTTCAAATAATACTCACCATTTTATGTCAGATTGAAATATCTTCATACTAAGAAATACAATTAATTTATTGCTTATAAATTACTAGAGCATGAATTATATAAAAAATATATTTAATCAATTTGTATCTCAATGTGTAGTACTCCGATATGGCAACTTTATCCGACATTTGTAGTAGCGCCTTGAACTGTCAAGATCCAAACGATGAAAACCAAATTTATAAATTACCTGCATTATTTGGAACATCGTGTGGAGACGGAAAGGTCAGTGACAAATATCATTCGTAAGAATGGCAATGAGCGGATTAATATGACTTAGCGATCCTTGATCTTGAGATAAGTATGCACTTCATAATAGATAGATTGTTGATAAATCTAGAATTATTCACCATTTATTTTTGCAATACTTTAAAAATTTCTGGTAGTTGATATTGATTTGTTGTAATTTTTGTAGATGTGTATCAATGGCCAGTGTGTATCTGATCCATTTGCCCCACAAGTAAACGGTATGATGTAATTATTTTTTTTTAATTAAGATGACTGACTCTTTGAAAAGCATATTCCATACATATACTTCAGTTCAACTTGTATGCATCATTGTCTAGAATTGTGTGTCATCTCTGAAGTGATACTTTCACAAATTCGAATGCGTAATAACACTATAACAACTTGATTCTAAGCCAATACATTTTTATATTATAATGGGTTTCATTCTATCAGGTTATTGCCTAGATCGTTTTGATAATGAATTGTTTCTGCTTGACTGTGTATGAGTGTTGAGGGTGTTTGCGATAGATTAAACGAAAGGTCTGGGCAAACTTTCAAGAACTTTCAATACAAATTTAATTCATGTGTCAGATGTTAGAATTTACCAAATCCCTTTCTATGTACTTTCGATCTACTGATCATTGCATTTTTTTAAGTGCAGTATAAAATAAAAGAAACTTTGTATCTGTTTCTGAAAATCAGTCGTGTCCATACTTTAAAGTTCCAATATTACTCTTCTTCCTGTATATAAATGAATCTAGTTATGTATGTGTGTATTGAGATACGGGGAGGGGAGTGTCCAACTATTTGGATATAAACATTAGAAGTTTTCCATTATCACTGGGCAAATCGCCCTA
Source organism: Bulinus truncatus (assembly GCA_021962125.1). NCBI lineage: Eukaryota > Metazoa > Mollusca > Gastropoda > Planorbidae > Bulinus > Bulinus truncatus. The sequence continues at coordinate 428,986 of JAGDYQ010000238.1, forward strand.
CTGATTATTACCGGGTATATAACTAGTACGATTTAAAGGAGAAAGTGTTTCTAGTGAAGGATATTTAAATGTATTTTTGTTTAGTACAGTAGTGTTACAGTTTACAAGTAATTTATTTGTGTAATCTTGTATAGAAATAAAAAAAATTGTAATTCAGTTATTTACTGAATTTTATCTTTTTTAGAAAACTGTGTATTTGGGGATCAACCAGGCATAGTTTCTGAGTCATTGACGACGTGCAGTCAGGCTATTGCCAATCGAAATAGTTTGTGTTACAATATTGACAACTATCATATTTGCTGCTCTTCGTGTGACACAGTGTATACACCAATACAAGGTAATACAAATATAACCAGTCAAACATTTAAAATATTGAGAAAAATTGATCAGTGATGGTCGAACTTTTATCTAACTTAATAAATAATTTATCGTATAAAATATAATTCTGAAAGTGTTCTAGACATGTACTTATTTTTCAGATAGTCTTCACATTATTATGATAGTCTTCACATTTTTATGTAAAAAATTAAATGTATTTGACATAATTAATAACTGTTATATAGTTTAATAACATTATCAAAATAATCTATGTCTCTAAAATAATGTTTTACCTTATTTAAGTTAATGGAAAAATAAATTCAATTAATATGCAGTAAATATCAATTGATCTCCTGTCAGGCTGTGAGTACGGAGACAATTTGACGGGCTGTAAACCAGAAAATTGCCCCCTATCTAAGACACAGTGTTGCAAGACGTGTAACTACGGGACACCTTTCACACCCGCCACAACAACCCAGAGAACTACGCCAGTTAGAACAACCTACCTCCCAGGTATTTCTCATTACAAATAGCACGAATAATGATGTTCTGTATTAAAAAAAAAAAACAAATAATAATAAAGTATTTTATTAAAAGTTCATTAGCAGTGCAATTGCTGTATGCTTTTGAATCCATTATATTAAATATGTGTGAATTAGTGGGAGCTATAATTGAAATATTGGTAAAGGCGACATTTCGGGTTTCACTTGGGAGAGTGGTGTGTGTGTGGGGGGGGGGGGGGAGTCGGATCGTTTGTTTCCATGTATAATTTTGGGTGGTGTTTACGTCTTTAACGTTTTAAATTACGTAGGTACAAAAAAGAACGAAAATAAAAAAAAATAAAATAAATAGCTTAGTTTATGAATTGGAGGAAATGTTGAAGTTAGTTCTTAACTGTAGTTTATGCCGGGTATTGTTACTTTTTCAAAGTTACGGTGGTTTTCAATAAATAACATACTTTAGCCTCAGACAATTTTTGACAAGTTCGGTAGTTTTACAATATCATTTTCTTCTCATTAATATTTTTTTTTACTCTTACACTATTGGCATCCGATGAAAAACGGACCGTTTGATGATTTCGAGAATTATGAAACAAATTATTTATTTATTCATTTTCCTAAGAAACAAAGAATAAAAGAGCTTTTAGGAGGAGAAATAGCCAACTTTCCCCCAACTTCCCAAGCAAAATGAAGCTGTTGTAGCGAGTTACCGTGTGATCAAGTAGTGTTTCAAATACACCAGCTAAATGTACTCAATTTATTTTTTCTACCTAAATACAAGAACAATGCATACAATATTAAAGTGGAAGTAAATTATGACATTTATCTTTATTTTAATTTATTTAGCGGGTTTCTTAATGAGATTTGGCAGCTTTTACTAAAAACATTTAGCCAAACTGGCAGGTTATGACAAACGCATTTAGTGAAAATTTTCTTCTTCCTATTTGTTTAGCTAAAGATTTGAGCGCCAAATCGGATTAAATAATAATAATATTAGCAATTAATATTGTTTTTAAAATATACAAAGTCTACATTTAATATTTTAAGTAATACCGAAGCTAAATTCTGGCGCTCGGACTTTTTTTTAAATTCAATATCGTTTCTATAATTATATTCTGAACTTAGCCAAAGTAATATTTCTTTATTTTTTACTACATTTTTATACAAGTCTTATTTTAGGTAATTTTTTTATTTATTGATACTTTTTAGTATTATAAAAAAAATAACTCAACACCTCGTTAAAAATGTCAATTATTGAACTAGTTATATTTACCCCGATTCGCGTCTTAATTACATCATTTAAAATAACAATATTTCATGTTTAAATAGCAAGTTTCAGCTATTTTAATATTGAGACCTAAAAAATAAAATATTAAAACTCAGATGACTGTTGTATTTTTTAACCGCTTTTATTTTTAAAATAGTAACCTCGTTCAACAAAATGTATTTCGTTCATAATTTATTTTTTATAAAAGTAAGCCTAATTAAAGAAAAATTATTATGCAAAAATTAACGATTATTAAATAAAGTTTTCAGTTATTTCTGAAATCAAGTGTCAGCTCAAAAGAATATTATAATTATAAAAACATCGCTCCTCAAAAGTGCTTTGATTAAGAATGAAGCAAGAAAATCTAGTTTCTGGCATTACATTTCTGACTTTTTTTAAAACAATTTATCCTTTAGGTATAAAAGAAAATAAATATCTTATACGTTATTCGTATTTTATTCACAACATAAAATACACAGCCCACTATAATTAAACCTTCCCCATCATGATTACATCAAAGTTGAACTATGGTTTAGCAGGATACAACTAGTATTACATTTAATAACTAACATATATATTACATTTATACAAAGTATACAAACTAAATCCTATGGTTATCTTTTCCAGTCCATCTCTTGTTCCGCCCACAAATTGACCTCTGACCTCAGTCATTCCCCACACAGTACAACAGTTGCCAAGTCATTTACAAGTTTTTAAATTTCGCGACTCGTCTGTTTTTTTTTCTTCATGGGTCACTAGCCTGCTGTCCGGTCATTTCGCTACTTGTCCTTTGTTGTCTTTTACACCGGTCATTAGCCTGTTCCAGTTTCCAGACATCCATTACCCTAGTTCTGACACATGTTAAAGAACAATTCTACAAAAATGAAAACAATTGAGCTTTGTAAAGATCCAGCAACGGATCAACCCATCGGCTTTAAGTATAGATCTAAGAATTTTTCTTTTATAAAGATGTATTTGTTAGTGAGCTGCATCATTCAACTAAAACAATTAATTCATTCCTGGAATATAAGTGCTTAAAAACAACGTTTTCAGTTTTTAATATAAATAACCTACCTTCCACAATTATGACCAGGCTTGCGGAACCGGAGCCAGAGACGAGGAGCCGGGAGCCGCTACTTTTGCTGGAGCCGGAGCCGAAAAAATCTGGCGGCTCCACGGCTACCAAATGTTTTTTTTTTTTTTACAGCAGATTTTTTTTTTTTTTAGCTTTAAAATTCCAAATTTGTTTAATTGTTTGCCTCCAACAGTTTGAAATGTTGTCATTTTTACGAACGCCACAGCGTTTAAATAATAGCGTGCACGCACATAAACACAAGACATCTTTAATGGGGAATCGTTTTGTGTTCGTTTTAAATCTTGTTTTCCCTTCCGAAATTTTTTTAATGGCATGTTATTTTGTTATATATAAAGTTAAAACAGTTTTATTTCATAGAATAATTGTATCAATCATTTAAAATAAATTTTACTACAACGACAAATAGAACGCGTCATTTCGTATTATTATTTGACAGCGAATTTGTAATAGACTAAAAACAAAATGGTCACTTTCTGTATTTAACAATTTTTTTATAAACAGAATATCTGAAATAGAGTAGATAAATTTATAGGCTGTGGCTATACGGACCCGGGTTCAAATAAAATCCGATTGTTATTCTGACCCGTGGTAAATATGCACTAAGCTTAGCTATATTTAAACTTTATTAGATGGAACCCTAGACAATGAGTAACGATTAAATCATAAAATTCAAAAAACTTTAAAAAAAAACAATAATAAAGTTTATGTATAGCTAAGCTAAGTGCATATTTGCCATGGGTCCGAATAACAATCAGACTTTATTGGGACGGGGTCCAAATAAAAATCAGAGTTTATCGGTACCCGGGTCCGAATAGTCACTTCGAATTTATAAATAATAAATATAAATACTGGAGTCTTTAAAATATTTTAAATAATGTATCATTTTACTCTTTGCTAATTTGATCATTGAAATAACTTTTTATTACTTATGAAAATGGCGACTAGTGAAACCTCGGTCGAAAGTAATGATGTGATTTTTGGATGCACTGAAATGGTTTGTTTTTAGTAAAACCGACATGCGTATATTTTTCAAGTTCCGGACTATGGGGGTGAAAGCGGCAAAATTTGCATAACTTTTTATCAGCGGCATGTTTGCGTGGCGCAATTACACAATTTTGTGTCTCGTGTGATACTATCTTAATAGGGAGCCGGAGCCGTGCCGGAGCCGTCAAATTTGTTGGAGCCGGAGCCGGAAAAAAATTGGCGGCTCCGCAAGTCTGATTATGACAAGTTCTATTCCTGTACCACTGTGACGTTATGTTAACATCTAATAAATGAATATGCGAATATTCGCTAAACATAAATCCATCTGAATTTTACATAACAATATTTGTTTAATAGTATGAATTTATTGTATAACAAGCAAACATAAAACCATTAATTGCAATGCATTCAACGATATTTAAGACTGGGGGCTAGAAGTAACAAATAAGTTCATTCTACGAGTAGATAATTATTGTTAAAATTGTAAACACAAAATCATCAAGTATAAGAATACCCATTTGAACAATTACACGTTTCATCTTTGAGAATTAAAAAAAAAATATGTCTTTAATTTTTTTTTATTTTTTTTTCGTTTCAATAATGATTTTTTTTTTGAATATATTTGACAAAAAATAATCTCTTCTTGACCTAGTTCCATGGCCAACAATTAAGTCATGCAATATTGGAGACCCGGACCTCGTGCCAGGCATATGTAAAAGTCCAAGTGTTTGTCAAACACAGAGAACGTTTTGTTGCAGCTACTGCTCTAGAGTTTCATCTGCGACTGTACCAGGCAAAGTAGCTCTGGTTCATTTAATTCTATATACTCTAGTGCTGTACTATCTGTTAAACTAATTTTAAATTTGACAATGTAGAGACTGCGTTGTTTTTACTTTAAATTTTTCTGTTTAAGTATTCATTCCATTCACAAAGTTAACAGTTTTTTATATGACTTTTTAATATGTGTCTTTTTTATGTTTAGTCTGCGCTTTGAACTTTCTGTGTATATTAAAAGACATATTTATCAATCGTTTAAACTTATTTATATTAATGAAAAAAGTTTCTAATTGATTATTTGATCTACCTACCTATCCTCGTAATCAGAGAACTTTAGTTATTTTGATGAATTGACGATATTCAGATGTGGATATATATATTTAATAAATGATAGGACGTGTTGCATGTCTTAGAAATGTCTGAGTGTCAGAACATAGAGCTAGACAATTCTGTCACTTGTATTCACGTTTGTTATAAACACCACGATTCAAACAATCATTTGGGGGTGGGGGGCATTATTCAAACGCTTCTTGCCCCACCCTTATTATGCACCAAGGCGGTGAGGTGGCTAGAGTATAAAAGATAAAAAAAAAATTTTTTAACAATTTCATAAAAATTGACTAGATCGAAAAGTGAAACAAATATTTATAGAAATTTGGATGAGTAAAAAATTAAATAGTAGTAACCAATATCGTAGCGTGGATAATTGTAAATAAGTTGATACGTAGCAATACATTTATAACTAAGGTGATCACACGCGATTATTATAGTAATGATAATTAGTATAAATACTTGTATATGATAGTTTTAGTGTGTTTGCATAAGGTTTATTTTTGAAAAAAAATTTCATACATTTTTGTATTTACCACCAATGTACCAAACGCCACAATCTCTTTCTTCATGCCACCCCTTATGTAAACATTTCTTGTTTATCGTCAATAAATGTAAGAGTCTAATTGACTAGGAAGCTTTAAAATATTGCATTATCCTCAAGAATACACAAGTCTTCTAAATTTTAAAAACTTTAATCCCAGAGAAGCTAGTGATAGTTAATTTTTGATTTCCTTAAACTATACCAACACTAGAACCGTCAAACGGAGTGAATTGAATGCTATTTTATAAAAAAAATCAAATAATTATTTCACATAAAAACAATTAAATTATTTATCAATTTTCAATTTGATTTTGTTCATTGAGAAGTTAATATCATAGAAAGTTAAAACTTGCCAAGCATTCGCCTTCTATTATTACTCTATGGAAGTCTTTTTTTTTTCTTAATTGTTCAAATTTTGACTCCAAATGCAAAATTTACCTGCCATTACGAAGCTGACACCCGAGTGATTTTCATCGTTTCGAACCTTAGTGATTTGCAGTCTTGTATGGTGATGTAGACACTCTCGCATTCCTAATATAGATACTTTTCTTAATGAGTTTTTTAGTAACTTTTAAAAAAATCCTAATTTTTATTCACGTAAGATCAGTGCCGGCCTTAGACATTTTTGTGATATAGGCAAGGACAGAAATGCCGCCCTTTTTTATTTCATTTTTCAAAGAAAACTCTATAAATGCTATTTATTTTGAAGTAAATCCAAATTATGAAAATAAAAATATGATATATTTATAGTTTTATTACTGGTCTTCATTCTTCATAACAAATTTTTAAAATTTGGCAACTTTATAAAAGTTAAAGAGTTATAAGTAAACGTAGTGTATTTTTGGAAGTTTTTTTTTTTTTGCTAAGTTAAAAAAGTAATGGAAATTAAAAAAAAAAAAGAAATGTCATGTTTATTAAGCATTAAAAAGATTTAAGAGAATTCAAGAAAAATATGCTTTTCTAGCTTTTGCAGGAGCAAACTCTTCAATTACTTCGGTCAGATCCAAATCTTCTGCTATCGTAGTCAAAGTGTCTCTTTCTTACTCGAGATCTTATTTGTATTTCCGTAGGGAAATTGCACTCAATACCAAATTCTTCAGCCAATGATTTAGCTGTTGTAATTGCTTTGGCAAAACCTTCATCTGTTCTATAATTCTGGAGCATAGTTTTAGTGGCATTCAATTGTTGAATTGATTTCTTTAAATCAAGATCTCTTTCTTGAAATGTTTTGCTAGATATATTGATCTCAAATAAAACATCATACCAAATCACTAATGAACAACTAAACTTGAAATCGAGCATTTTTGTGCAATTCCCTTAGCTTCTGCACGGAACTGGGTTCCACGTGGTCCAGAAAGTGAAATGTCATCAGCAATTGAAACGAGTGCATCGTAAATTTCAACTGTTTGGTATCGAATTATCTTCACATCATTAACTCGACTTTCCCAGTTAAACCTGCTGCCTCTTTGTTTTTGACATATTCTAACAATACATTCCAGCAATGTATTGGTGCAGAAAAAAAGGTGTATATATTTTGAATTACCTCAAAAAACCTTACAGCTTCCAAACAACAGTTTACGCCATCATTCACCACCAAATTCAACGAATGCACATTGCATGGGAAATAAAAGGCTCTTCGATTGAGCTCTTTAACTTTTGCTTGGACACCATTATGTATTCCGTTATCGTAGCATTGTTCCCTCATATCATATAGACAAATGACAGTTCTTTAAGTAAAATTTCCACCATACTTGCACCTGTAGATTTTTAAAGTTCTACGAATCCAATGAAGTGTTCATTGATAGAAACTTCTAAAGGTCGATTCATTTGCTGTAACAAATCTAATAATCGTTGTCATCTGTTCTTTGTGACTGGCGTCTGGTGTGCAATCGAGAACTATAGCGTAATATTTTGCATTTTTTAGATCATTTATCACTTTCTGTTTTGCCTTCTTACTCATAAGTTGAATGATCTCATTCTGAATATTTTTTCCTAAATAATGGTCATGAATTTCATCTGATTTTATACGTCTTATATGTTCTTTCATTACCGATCAAAGTCAGCAATAACTTCAACAAATTTCAAAAATGTTTCCATTATGAGGTGTATATAACCGATCAGACTGCCCTCTCAGGGGTAAATTTTGAACTCCATGTACTCTGATCAACGATATTATTCTTTGTAATACATCCTTCCAGTGTTTCGCTTCACGATTTATAAGGTGCTGATTCACGTCATCCATAGTTGTATTATTTGTTATCCTCATTTTTAGTTCTTTCCAATCATGATAACTGGTTAAATGATCTGGAGATTTTTCATGATGCGGTAATATACTCGACAAATTTTCCCATTCACAACTGCCATGTGTTGCAAAGGCAGATTTACTCCTGTTATATATTCTGCAGCAAAAACAAAATACCTTATTTACTGACGTAGAATACATCAACCATTTCTCCGTTAGCCAGTTTTCGTGTATAGTGGTAATTAGAAAATAAAATTGTCTCCCACTTTCATCTTTTGGATAACTAGACTAAAATTTGATTTGCTTTGGATTCATGGTGAATAAGCAAACAACGAATATCATCACCTATATCTGGTCATTTAGCAGGATCCTCCATTATATCTGAATCTAATTTTGTTAAATGCAAAATAAGAAAATAATTTTGAAAATAGTGATGTCATAATAGTGATGTAATAAATTAAGACCGTTAATCCACGTGACTTATTTGTTGTCGCCATTCTAAGCAATTTTTTGCTCTCATTTAATTCTACACTTTCTCAAATTTATTTATTTTATTTTAATTTTTATATTTTGGATTGTATTTTATTTTGCTGGAATTTGCCGCTCCTTGAAATAATGCCGCTCTAGGCAGCTACCTATATCGCCTGTACCTAAAGCCGGCACTGCGTAAGATATGCTATTTCAGAAATGTCTGTGTAAGATGCTGAAAGGAATAAATTTATGTTTCAATATACTTTCAAAGCTGAATGTTTTTTTCATTCTATATATTTTTATTTTACGGTTACATGCATATATCTTGTATCCTATTGTGGAGAAATAATATAGTCTAAGTTTGATGACGCAATTCGCTAGGCTCCGCCCACCGCAGTATCTATGGCGTCATTCCGCCATCTTGAGTGTAAATATTGGGAGCTTTAGTGTATACGTCATTTGGTACAAATGACGTATATTAACCGACAGTTGGGAGCACATGCTTTGCTTTATAGTTAGTCTAGCTGTGGGCATCTATGTAGATGGATGCATATTTACAGTTTGCTTTTGTACTCCTCCTGATTCTACCTTTATGTCAGTTCATGTTCAAGTATTAAATGATTGTTTGATGTTACTTCACTGGAGTTAACTTCGTGATTTGTGTTGTCTGATTTATTACACCCTCTACAAGCATCATCAATATAAGGACCCGTAACATATATTTGGTACCTCCGACGTCGAACTGACTGACTTAGCTGGATTCAGGAGCAGCGGAGTGAGTACATTAAGACTCGTAGTAATTACCGGTTAAGTATTCATCGGTGAATTACGTGGCGGCCACCACTCTGGGTGCGCGCCGTGAAAACTGTTTGTTGAAGTGGCCAACCCTATTGTTTGCTGAAGTGGCCAACGTTACTGTTTGCTGAAGTGGCCAACGTTACTGTTTACTGAAGTGGCCAACCCTATTGTTTGCTGAAGTGGCCAACGTTACTGTTTGCTGAAGTGGCCAACGTTACTGTTTACTGAAGTGGCCAACCCTATTGTTTGCTGAAGTGGCCAATGTTACTGTTTGCTGAAGTGGCCAACCCTATTGTTTGCTGAAGTGGCCAACGTTACTGTTTGCTGAAGTGGCCAACCCTATTGTTTGCCGAAGTGGCCGACGTTACTGTTTGCTGAAGTGGCCAACCCTATTGTTGCTGAAGTGGCCAACGTTACTGTTTGCTGAGGTGGCCAACCTAGCCGTTTGCTGAAGAGGCCTACCTTGCTGCTACTGAAGAGGCCAACCCTACTGTTTGCTGAAGAGGCCAACCTTGCCGTTTGCTGAAGAGGCCAACCTTGCTGTTTGCTGAAGAGGCCAACCCCACTGTTGCTGAAGTGGCCAACTTTACTGCTTAAAGTGGCCAGAGTTGCTGTGTACTGACGGGGCCGACGTTACCGTGTGGCTGGGAATCACCTCCTCATCGTCAGAGGACCCCACCATAGGATCACCGAGGATCAACAAGGGATCATCGAACATCGCGGACAGGGATCACCAAGGATCAACCCGTGTGTTAGTCAACCCCACATCGAACATCGCGGACCGGGATCACCGAGGATCAACCATCGAAGTCAAGGAACAAAATTTACTATTGTGTATTTCTTTATATGTAAGTTGGCATATTTTTTTTTATATATATTTATTACTAGAATATTGAAATCTGGTGTAATTATTTGTTTGTTGTTCTTGGTGGAATTCTGTATTTAATACAGTAGAGGTTAAAATAGGGTCCACCCTGAGCAGCCAAAACATTTAATTTGCTGATTTTTTTAAAAAGGAATTTTGTATTTATTTAGTTATTACTTGTATGTTGATGACATAATAGAATATGTTTTGTGTATGATATATAGTATCAAACATCTTCATTTATTAGTTATAATTGGGTTTGGTTACTGCCATGTCATCAATTTTAAATATTGTTGAAGCTGGTAAGCACTTGGCCTTACAGGCCAAGAGTTACAAACCTGGGTATCTGTAGAGAGAGAAAGGGTGGAAAAGAAAGAGATGGAAGAAAAACAGAGAGAGAGGGAAGAAAGAAAGGAAAAGGAACAGAGAGAGAGGGAAGAAAGAAAGGAAAAGGAACAGAGAGAGAGGGAAGAAAGAAAGGAAAAGGAACAGAGAGAGAGGGAAGAAAGAGCCGCAGAACGGGAAATGAGGAAGGAAGAAATCGCGAACGAAAGGGCGCGCTTAGAGTCTGAGAACAATAGACAGTTAGCTAACCCCGGAGTTAACGGAGCAGGTGATAGAGTGATCACATCACTTAAATTACCTTATTTTACAGAGGGCGTTGACAGTATGGACACATACTTGTCTAGGTTTGAAATGCTAGCTACTAGCGCGGGTATGCCGAAGAATACATGGGCCGCGTCAATTTTAGGATTCATAAGAGGCAAAGCTCTGGATGTATGCTTGAAACTAAATGAAAATGAAATAAAAAATTATGATGTTGTGAAAGAATCATGAATGAAGATTTATGGTAACACATGTGATGGTTACAGGGAAAAATTTAATAATATTCGCCCATCACGAGAGGAAGACCCCAATTTATTTATCACCAACCTTAGTTTGTTTTTTGATAGATGGGTGGCTCTGTCTGGGGCGAAACAAGAGTACCATGATTTAAGGGAACTGATTTTAGTAGATAGGGCAATTAATGTGTGCCATAAAGATTTAGTGGCATTCTTGAAAGAAAAAGGGCCAAAAACTTTAGAAGATGTCACTGATTTATTGAGAAAGTATAAGTCTGCACATCCAGAAAAACCCATATCTAAGTTAGAACCAGACCATAACCAGGATGTGCTGTGCTTTGCTAAAGCTGTACCATATCCTAACCGTGGCCGTAGCTTAAGTCCTGGGAACAGGAATAGATCCAGTGACCGACATGACGGGGACAAATTATGTTTCTCATGTGGGAGAGCCGGACATAGATCGCGAGACTGCAAAAGGGGAAATGGAGGTAGTGATAGTTTATGTTATCTGTGTAACGCCAGGGGACATTATGCTAGGAACTGCACTTGGTCCCGGGGAAATAGTCAGGGGAGAAAAGGACAACAGACCAGAACCATGGACAAGACCAGACAGAGACAAAGAGATAGGGTACAACAGGCAATGTTAGTTCAGGGGGGAGGTAATGGTTTACATTTTTACCCTGGGTTCGTTGGTGATGTACCTGTGAAGGTGCTACGTGACACTGGGGCAACGTGCGTGTGTGTCCGTAGATCATTGGTGAAAGATAGTAAATTCACGGGTAGAATGGGTCTATGTGCGTCATTTGATGGGACGGTATATGAGTTACCCATAGCCACCATTAATCTTAGAAGTCCATTTTACACAGGGCTAGTTGAAGCATTAGTCATCGAGAAACCAACTTATGACGTTTTAGTGGGCAATATTGAGGGCGTAATAGAGTGTGATCCCATGGAATTGGATAAATGGAAAAAACTTAATGATCCTACTAGAAACTGTAATGCTGTGACAAGGGCTCAGGCTAAGGAGGAAAAACTCCATAATCAGTCATCAATTAGTAGTACAGATAACTGCTTAATTAATACTCAGGAAGTAAAAATTATACAAAGGGAAGAGAATGTAGTCAACTTTCCTAATCCACACATGACTGACAATGTTAAATCTAGTGACATTCCTGTGGGTGAGATGTCTGACAGGGTCACCATAGATGGAGAGAACTTTTTTACCGAACAGCATAATGACGTGTCATTATCAAAATTAATCAACCGGGATAAAAAATCATTTAGAGATAGGGAAATCATTCAGTTAGAAAAAGGTGTTTGGGTTAGAAAGACACAGTACATGAATAAAACGGTGAATCAACTTATAGTCCCAATGAAGTATAGGAAATTAGTTCTTAGGACAGCCCACGATTCACCTTTAGCGGGTCATTTGGGGGTTACTAGAACCAAGTATAGGATCTTAGGAAAATTCTTTTGGCCCGGGGTTACCAGAGACGTAAAGAGATATGTTAGGACGTGTGACCTGTGTCAATCAAAGGGGCCCAAATGTACCAGGGGGGAAGCCCCATTACAAACAACCGATGTAGTTGACAGACCGTTCACAAAATTAGCTATTGATATAATTGGACCTATGCCAGTGCTGTCCAATAGAGGCCATCGTTTTATCTTAACGGTGGTGGATGTATGTTCCAGATGGCCAGAGGCGGTGCCTCTGAAATTCATAAGGGCTGAGGACATAGCACAGGCACTAATGACTATTTTTTGTAGGACAGGCTTCCCTGATGTTATTTTATCTGACAGAGGTACTCAATTTGTATCTGAATTAACCAACCATTTTACCTCTGTATTGGGGATCAAACAAATCTTTACATCGCCATACCATCCCCAAAGTAATGGAATTTGTGAGCGACTGAACGGCAGTATAAAAAAAATGATCAGTAAAGTGTCTGATGACAATCCGGGAGACTGGGATCTCATGTTACCCTGTGTGTTGTTTGCATATAGGGAAATTCCACAGGAAACAACAGGATTTTCACCTTTTGAAATGGTGTACGGTGCGAATCCAAGGGGTCCACTGTCTTTACTTAAGGACTTAATGATAAGGAAAGATTTATCCCCTGACGTAAGAACTGCCTATGAGCTAGTGATACCAGGTGAAGATGTACTTGTCTTATTACCGGACAAGACCAATAGATTATTCATTAAGTGGCAAGGACCTTTTAAGGTTACTAGAAAGGTGACAGACGTGGATTATGAAATTAATATTAGAAATAGGTTAAAGGTCTTTCATATAAACATGTTGAAAGTATACTATAATAGACCAATTGAATTAGTTCAGACCGCTGAGAGACAGGTTCAAAATTGTTTCATGTTAAGGGAGGAAGATGTACCTGACGCTGACATTCAGACATGTGAGGGACCTGAGGTTGGAAACAAGGAAACATGGGAGGATATAGCATTAAATAACCTAACTCATGACAAAGTGGTTAGTATTAAGACACTTTTGGGTGACTTTACAGATATTTTTTCTGATAGACCGGGTAAAACTGATATAATACAACATGACATAAAGCTGTCAGAAAACAAGGTTATCCGTTTGAGACCATACACCCTCTCATTACATCACCGCGACTATATCAAGAAAGAATTAGAAGGGTTACAGAAACAGGGTGTCATAGAACCATCAGAGTCACCATATGCAGCTCCCATAGTGTTAGTTAAGAAAAAGACAGGTGACATCAGACTGTGTGTAGACTATAGACAGTTAAATAAAATAACCATTATGGACTCGTATCCCATGCCCAATCCTGAGGAGTTAATGACCAGGCTAGCCAGAGCAAAATATTTTTCTAAACTGGATTTAGCAAGAGGGTATTGGCAAATACCACTGACCCCTGAAGCCAAACCATTGACTGCATTTATAACTCCATTTGGGTTGTTCCAATGGAATTTCATGAGTTTTGGGCTAGTAAATGCACCAGCCACATTCAATAGGATGATGGCCAAATTATTTTCCCATAGACAAGACACTGTTTGCTACCTGGATGACATTTGTATTTTTCATGAGGACTGGGATAAACATGTTAGGAGTCTAAGAGAAATTTTTACAGTTTTAAAGAGACATAATTTAACCGTGAGACCGACTAAGGTAGAGATAGGACTGACGGAAGTAACTTTCCTAGGACATAAAGTGGGAAATAATATAATAAAACCCATAGGTGAATCAGTGTCAAAGATATTAAATATTGAAAAACCGTCATCAAAGAAACAGGTGCGCAGTCTTTTGGGCTTATGCAATTTCTATCGGAAGTTTATTCCGAATTTCGCTCATATAATGGAACATCTGGCTAATCTAACAAAAAAAGGGAGAGCCAAACAAAATCATCTGGTCTGATGAATGTCAACGGGCCCTGGAGATTATTAAAACCGCCTTCGCTCAGGGGCCCATATTAAAGTTACCTGACATAGGTAAACAATTCGTTCTGGCCACAGATGCCTCGGCCGTTGCGATAGGGGGGGGCCCTGTTACAGAGCCACAATGGTGTGTTACACCCAGTGCTATATGTCAGTCGTAAATTGACCTCACCAGAGACAAGATATGCCACAATAGAGAGGGAGGGATTAGCCATCACATGGTGCATTACAAAATTGGCAAGGTATCTGTTAGGTGCCCAATTTATTCTTCGGACTGACCATGCGCCGCTGGCATTTATAAATTCCAAAAAGCTAGGGAATAATAAAGTAGCCAGATGGTCACTCCTACTGCAGGATTTTAATTTTATCGTCCAAGCTATACCTGGTAAAGAGAACGTTATTGCTGACACGTTATCACGTTGCATTTGAAATGAGCTTAAGTTCTCAACAAACCTATGTCCTGGCAGTAAGAAATCTTGTGTACCGTAATGTTTATGTTACATGTATTATATGTTTATATGATGACATGTTGCATGTATATGTTTATATGATGACATAATGACATTTAATAATAATTGATGATTATGATAAAAAAAAAAGAGAAGTCACTTGAGAAAAAAAAAAGAAAAATAACTAGTGACATGAAAAAAAAAAAGTCACCTGAAAAAAAGATAATAGAAAAGATATACCAGTGACATGAAAGAAAAAAAAATTAACAAGTCACATAGAAAAAAATATCTAATAAAATAATGAATATCAGTGACGAAAAAAAAAATTAAAATGATGAGAAATTTTAATGGAATTCAATATGTTTATACATATATGATTGATGATATTTATTATATTGTTTGCATGTATTGATTTATAATTCCATGCAATATTGATTTGATGAATCATTGTATAATTTATTTTGTTGTTATGATGATTTGGGATATGTTCTATGATTGAACTTTGTTTCATGTGGCTTCCTTTTGTCGGTATTAGTATTGGGTTTTACATGATTACATCATGCTTAGGTAGAGGGGAGAAATGTGGAGAAATAATATAGTCTAAGTTTGATGACGCAATTCGCTAGGCTCCGCCCACCGCAGTATCTATGGCGTCATTCCGCCATCTTGAGTGTAAATATTGGGAGCTTTAGTGTATACGTCATTTGGTACAAATGACGTATATTAACCGACAGTTGGGAGCACATGCTTTGCTTTATAGTTAGTCTAGCTGTGGGCATCTATGTAGATGGATGCATATTTACAGTTTGCTTTTGTACTCCTCCTGATTCTACCTTTATGTCAGTTCATGTTCAAGTATTAAATGATTGTTTGATGTTACTTCACTGGAGTTAACTTCGTGATTTGTGTTGTCTGATTTATTACAACCTCTACAAGCATCATCAATATAAGGACCCGTAACACCTATAAACATGTATTTTACAAATATATCTTTTTCTCCCAAAGATAGTAAATGAGAAAAATAAAATATTTTTTTTTGTCTCTCAATTTTTTTTCATTTATTAAAAACATTTGTCATTATCGCGTTCTTACACATTTCTAGATAAAATTATTCATATAAATTTATTTTAAAACTTTACCAAACTATATTTAGAATTACGTGTACTCAAAGTCTTCACTTATCTCATTATTAACAGACATTTTTAAAAACGTCTATGTTTTTGTCTATGTTACTATATCTATATAACAAAATTAAAACAAAAAATGTAAAAATGTTGGCTTTTCACATTTTTTAGAAACTGTTACCTGGTAGTATAATAACCTAAATGTTGTTATTTCACTGTGTGACTAAATGATGTAAATAGCAAACTATATGTCACAAACTTCTAAAGATGGGTGCTAGTAACTCCTAAGAAGATAACAGTTTAAGGTGTTGGTGGAAGCCTAAGACAATTATGGGCATTTTATGTGGGTGGTTCGACAATCTATGCGGGTCATTTAACAACTTATGTGGTTATATAAACAAGCTATGTAGGTATCTAAATAATTTATGTGGATATCTGAACAATTTATGTCGGTATCTAAACAATATATGTGGATGGCTGAACAATGTATGTGGGTATCTGTACAATTTATGTGGGTGGCTGAACAATTTATGTGGGGTATTGAACAACTTATGTGGGTGGCTGAACAATTTATGTGGGGTATTGAACAACTTATGTGGGTGGCTGAACAATTTATGTGGGGGATTGAACAACTTATGTGGGTGGCTGAACAATACATGTGCGTGGTATTATTGCTCAACCACCAAAAGAAGGTGTTCTGTGGTTGAACATCTCATGTAGGTTACTGTACCCGACGGAGCGGAGATTACTTTACCCGACCGAGAATACTTTACCTGACAGAAATTACTTTACCTAACGGAGCAATTGTATTTGGCGGATATTTTGTACTTAATCAACATTAATATACTCAGAGTAGATTACTGTACCTAACGGAGATTGCTGTACGTGACGGAGATTTTAGTACTCAATGGACATTTACTCAACGGAGATAACTGTACCCAAGTATGTTGCTGTACCCAGCATAGATAACTGTACCAGACGAAAGCCACTGCACCCGACGAAGACTACTGTACCCGACGGAGATTACTGTACCCCATTAAGATCACTGTACCTGATGGAGGTTACTGTACCACCCGGAGATTGCTGTACCCGACGGTGTCCCTGAAGTGTTTGTGTGGCACAGTTTTTGTGTTTTACCTGAAGAACGTTTAATACGTTATTGCTATTTACTTGTGTGCTATATTTAAAACGTTATAACAAACGGAATTTTTAGCCTACACATTACGCACACGCTTTTTTTTAATTTTAAGTTAAATTTTGAAAATTTCTTAAAAAGTACAAATTTAAGTTGTAAAATCGGCAATAAGACTTTTTTGGTATCTCTGGGTGAGTGCCGTTAATAAGATTGCGGGGCGTTTCACCCTGGGAAGCACTTTATCTGCTTCCAGAGAGGAAATTTAGTTGCTAAGTGCTCTGATACCCCAGAATACGAACCAAACCCTATGATAGTGATACAATTATAATATTATTGAATCAGATATTATATCTGTTATAGTCTATGAAAGGTTCCTTTGTAACATCACCATTAATTGTATTTTTTTTCGCAGTCGGATTTCACCTAGGCTGGCATCTACCGAACTTTAGTGGAGTAAAACTTTTTCAATACAAACTGATAGAAGCTCAAGAAAAGATAATATTTTAAAATATAACTTGCTACTGTAAGAATCCCCAAGGGAAGTATTTAAAAGACACACCCTTTACATGAAAAATTATATTAAAATCATGATGTATAGACGATTGTTATAAATACTCAACGCGTGTATACAGAGGCGGACATTGCAGGAGGCAGTGCCAAGAGTGAGATCATTTACGAACTATGACTGTCGTAAGCAGGGCCTGAAACAAATGTCTAATTTTACTTCTGTAGGAAAACACAAAACTCCAATTACGGGCTCTTAAATAAGGCCGATACTTGTGATATTTTAATGCAACAAGATCTTAGAGTGTCTCTATACTTATAAGACGCATTTGTTGTCTGTCTGTCTGTCTGTTGTTCCCTTATAACTCAAGATCCAGACAACCAAAAAACGTGAAATTTGTTACACATACACATAATTACATGGGGAAGGTTATAGAACAGGTTTCATTTCATCTCGATGGGTAGTTTAATTGTAATTATTTTTTTTTTATTTTAGTATTTTACTATATTAAAGTAATCTCGACGGCGCCATAAATAAAATTCCTCTGTGACGTCATTTCCCGATGATCAAATAGAACTTGCGCGCTGGTGCTGTATTGTGTCTTTGTGATGCAAAGAATTGTTGAAGTTTTTTCATGCTTCCCTATTTGTACAGCTTGAGGAAGTTAAAGGAATGAAGAAGGATTTTAGAAGTGTGAGGCCATAGTAATAAGTATATATATATATATATATAGAGAGAGAGAGAGAGAAAGGGAGGGAGGGAGGGAGGGAGGGAGGGAGAGATAAAAAGAGAGAGAGAAGGGGCAGGGGGGGAGAGAGAGGAAAGGAGGGAGGGAGGGAGGGAGAGATAAAGTGAGAGAAGGGGGCAGGGGGAGAGAGAGGCAAGGAGGGTAGGAGGGAGGGAGGGAGGGGAGAGAGGGAGGGAGGGAGATGGACAGGGGGAGAGAAGGAGGGAGGGAGAGGGAGATGGGAGAGGGAGGGAGAGAGAGAGAAAGGGAGGGAAGGAAAGAGAAAGGAAGGGAGGGAGAGAGGGGGTAGTGAGGGAGAGAGAGAGGAGGGAAGGAGAGAGAGAGAGAAGATGGGAGAAATGGGAGGAAGAGATAAAGAAAGAGAGGGGCAGGGAGGGAGAGAGGGAAGGAGGAAGGGGGAGAGAGGGAGATGGAAGAGGGAGGGTGGGAGGGAGAGAGAGGGAGAGAGGGAGGGAGAGGGAGGGAGAAGGAGGGAGGGAGAAAGGGGGGAGGGAAAGGGAGGGAGAGGGAGGGAAAGATAGGAATGGAGAGAGGGGGTAGGGAGAAAACAGAAGGTAAACAGAAAACCTTATTTTAAACCCGGGCAAAGCTGGGTACTTGCAACTAGTTTAAAATAAAATCAAACATAAAAAAAAATCTTCGACTTAACTTCGAATAAAGTAACAAAATACCGGATTCTTTCACTAAAAGAAAAATGTTATACATTAAATTGACATGATCACAAGATATGGAAAAAAGTAGAATTATACAAATACACATAAAGAACAGGCAGGACATTCAAATTTCAAAGCTCGTTTGTTCTAGTTTTATATTTTTTGTTCGAATTTATGTCATTCGGATTTCGAAAAGGTTGGCGGCACTCAAACAATTTACGTCACTTCCTTGAGCACGTAATTCTATTGGTTAAATCCCGTCTTCTGGATCTGATATCATTTACTGTCTATCTTCAGATATTTTAACCAATCTTAGTTAATTATTTACTTTACAAGTATGAGTATTAATATAATTAAAGTAAATAACTCTACATTTATAATTGTGAACTTATTTAAGTATGAATGTGTTTATGTTTTTTCTGTCTGTCATGATATTTTACACATCACGTCTTGAACGAAACTAGTTTCAAGATATCAGATTTCTTGTTATATTTTACCAAACTTGTTACTACAATGTTCCTTGAGGTTTGAGTTTTTTTTTTATTTTAACTTCCAATTTTAGCTTAAATAAGATCTCTTGACACAAATTACGTTTCCAAGTTTTAAAATGTTAAGATGAACAGTTAACAAATGTTTTAAATTTTTCTCAGTGCAGCTTGCCGGAAAAACGCATAGAAAAATATTATGCCCTTATATTTGTCATAAATTTGCGTTTTATAATCATTCATTCTTATCTGTGACATGACATTCTCAATCAGTTATACTCAGGAAGTGAGTTTTCGTTCTACATGAGAAAATGCTTTCACTCGTGTCTAACTTCAGTTTTAGGATGTACACTCATAATGTTAGGAACTCATACTCAAATAAAGTTTTAAGTATGATTTTTTTTTACATATTCTCTATTCTTAAATTATCAATTTAAATTTGAATGCTACCTACATGATATTTTCCCGCGATCCACGTGCATAACTTAAGAACCACTGAGTAACAGAATAAGCAATAAATACATTTCATAGTGATGTGAGTATTGGACATGACTGATGAAGTATTGGTTAACTTTTATGAAGATGATGCGTCAAAATATTAACTAGGAATACGTTTTGTACACGAAAGACTAGCTAAATTTTATGTTCGGCTAATCATCAAAAAAGAATATCAATATTTCTTTATGAATAGTTCGGTTTTACTATCAATTTTGTCGAAATCAAGTTTTCTAGATTTGTATAATACTTTCATTTTTATGGTACCTGCCAAGGCCAAGTTCAATGAAAGAAATAACCTTCCCAGTTCCTATACTCTAGCAGCACATCATAGTAATTATACAATTTTAAATATAATAACTAATTCATAAAGACCTGAGACTCTTGCTGTAAAATATTTAACTCTAAATATTTTAGGCAATAAATGTTTTTTTCTGCTGAATTTTAAACACAGTCTGGTGAATTTTAAACACACTCTGGTGGATTTTAAACATGTCTGGTGAAGGTTGAACACAGAAAGATTTTGAACGAATCTGGTGGATTTTTAACATGTCTGGTTGTTCTGATATATTTTATAGTACTAGAAAGATGGAAGAAAGTTAAATGTATGATAGTGCGGTAAAGAGCTTGCATGTCGACCTAAAGGTCCCTGGTAATACTTCCAGAGTGTTCGACATTTCCCTGGAGCCTCGTCTGACCTAGCTTAGCCTCTAAATGGGGGGGGGGGGTGCGAATCCCACAAGTCCGCGTATGTGAAAGGCGTGACGAAAGACTGCCTGTTAATATGCGTGTTTTAATGAAAATGGGTGAATTTATATGTATATAATTTTTACTCTACTGGACTGACTGTGTTTCATTCTGTTTCGTAATATTTCGAATGTGTATGTGAAATGTGTCATAACTTTTAGTTGGTATCTGTCTGCTGAAATATATTTTTATCTGAGATCCAGAGATACATTGTGACCTTTACACCGACAAGTATATCTTGTTGACCGCCATCATTATGACATTGTTTCTATTTGGACATGTGACCTGTATCAAAGGTGAGTCACTTCAAATTAGGATAAATAGTTTTATGAGAATGCATTTAATTTCACACCTGAATGACACGAGAGTTCAATTGATCGAACGATTACAAAAATAAATAACTTAGTCTGTTGATTGTGATTGGTCCGATCATCTTTTTATAAGTCATGTTTAAATATTAAACTCACTTGAGTAAAGATTGGAAAAGAAAGAGATAATACGTCAGGAATGTTTTCATTAATCGATATAACGTTGTCAACTTATATAACTTATGGGATTTTGACTGAGCTATGATTTGGAAAATGAAGAAGCTGATTGAGAAATTGGCTTAAAAAACTTTTATAATAAGTAATAAATAGACGTGATGCACACATGAAAAGTCGAAACAGTGTGCTAGTTATTATTTCGCTAATGAAAAATATGGCCCAATCATGTCAAAAGAATGGACGCAGGCCGCATCCCGAAGGACCTACTCTATGGCGAGCTAGTTACCGGCCAGAGGAAAACAGGGCGACCTAAAATGCGCTATAAAGACACCTGCAAAAAGGATATGAAACAGTGCTCCATTAACCCCAACTCCTGGGAGAGCCAAGCAGCCGACCGCCAGTCCTGGAGGCTCGCTGTCCGGCAGGGCTCATTGCGCGCAGAGGCTGAGCGACAGGATAATGCTGCCCTGAAAAGAACAAGACGGAAGCGGAAAAAAGAACAGCTACAACATCAGCTACAACAACAACTACAACAACCAACTATTTTCAAGTGTGACAAGTGCGGCAGGGATTACCACTCCCTAGTCGGACTGCACAGCCACTCCCGGCGGTGTTTAGTAGACTCATCTTAGCTACACCATCGTCTCTCGAGACGGACGGATGCCGACAAATGAAAAATATAAAAAAGCTTATAATATTGTTACGGGCTCTTTTGTAGATACTCAATAAACACACAGTGAAACACACAGATAAGTCATCAGTTATTGATTTGAAATATAAAATAGTGCACTTTATTAACAACAACTCGTGACTGCACGACTCTATCTCTAAAACTCTAATCTCACACTGACTAAAACTAACTTCAAACTTCTGGTCCCCGATCTGGTGGGTGGGGATGGGGGGGAGGGACGTTTCGGACATCAAAGCCCGACTCAGAGGTTTGACCAGAGTCCAGTGGTGCTTTGATTTCGGGCGAAAAATAGGGGGAAGGCGTTTCGGACATCAAAGCCTGACTCAGAGGTTTGACCAGAGTCCAGTGGTGCTTTGATTTCGGGCGAAAAATATGGGGAGGGCGTTTCGGACATCAAAGCCTGACTCAGAGGTTTGACCAGAGTCCAGTGGTGCTTTGATTTCGAGCGAAAAATAGGGGGAGGGCGTTTCGGACATCAAAGCCTGACTCAGAGGTTTGACCAGAGTCCAGTGGTGCTTTGATTTAGGGCGAAAAATAGGGGGAAGGCGTTTCGGACATCAAAGCCTGACTCAGAGGTTTGACCAGAGTCCAGTGGTGCTTTGATTTCGGGCGAAAAATAGGGGAGGGCGTTTCGGACATCAAAGCCTGACTCAGAGGTTTGACCAGAGTCCAGTGGTGCTTTGATTTCGGGCGAAAAATAGGGGGAGGGCGTTTCGGACATCAAAGCCTGACTCAGAGGTTTGACCAGAGTCCAGTGGTGCTTTGATTTCGGGCGAAAAATAGGGGGAGGGCGTTTCGGACATCAAAGCCTGACTCAGAAGTTTGACCAGAGTCCAGTGGTGCTTTGATTTCGGGCGAAAAATAGGGGGAGGGCGTTTCGGACAACAAAGCCTGACTCAGAGGTTTGACCATAGTCCAGTGGTGCTTTGATTTCGGGCGAAAAAATAGGGGGAGGGCGTTTCGGACATCAAAGCCTGACTCAGAGGTTTGACCAGAGTCCAGTGGTGCTTTGATTTCGGGCGAAAAATAGGGGGAGGGCGTTTCGGACAACAAAGCCTGACTCAGAGGTTTGACCAGAGTCCAGTGGTGCTTTGATTTAGGGCGAAAAATAGGGGGAAGGCGTTTCGGACATCAAAGCCTGACTCAGAGGTTTGACCAGAGTCCAGTGGTGCTTTGATTTCGGGCGAAAAATAGGGGAGGGCGTTTCGGACATCAAAGCCTGACTCAGAGGTTTGACCAGAGTCCAGTGGTGCTTTGATTTCGGGCGAAAAATAGGGGGAGGGCGTTTCGGACATCAAAGCCTGACTCAGAGGTTTGACCAGAGTCCAGTGGTGCTTTGATTTCGGGCGAAAAATAGGGGAGGGCGTTTCGGACATCAAAGCCTGACTCAGAGGTTTGACCAGAGTCCAGTGGTGCTTTGATTTCGGGCGAAAAATAGGGGAGGGCGTTTCGGACATCAAAGCCTGACTCAGAGGTTTGACCAGAGTCCAGTGGTGCTTTGATTTCGGGCGAAAAATAGGGGGAGGGCGTTTCGGACATCAAAGCCTGACTCAGAGGTTTGACCAGAGTCCAGTGGTGCTTTGATTTCGGGCGAAAAATAGGGGGAGGGCGTTTCGGACATCAAAGCCTGACTCAGAGGTTTGACCAGAGTCCAGTGGTGCTTTGATTTCGGGCGAAAAATAGGGGGAAGGCGTTTCGGACATCAAAGCCTGACTCGGAGGTTTGACCTGAGTCCAGTAGGGCTTTTATCTCGGTCACTTTAAACTGTGCTACGCTGACCACAGGGGTGGCGATGAGGGGAACATAATATGGGGTACTGTGGTAGGGAGGGTTCGATCTCAACAAATACATACATTAATACATAAGTTTACATATAAATACATACATAAATACAGCAGTTTACATATAAATACATAAATCCAGAAGTTTACATATAAATGTATATGGGTAAATGCAATGTTAATTTTTTTTTGTACATGGTGTATTGGTAATACAATAGTACATTTTTAGAACGAATACATAAATGCATATGGATACATGCAAATATATTTTGGCTACATATAACTACAGCCCCGTAGGGTGAAAATTCTATAGCAGGGGCCAGGCAAAAGAAGAGAGATGGGGGGGCAGGTAATACATTTTACTGAGTAGATCAAATAAGCAGGGGGGCCAGACAAAACTCAGGTTGGCCGGTCCCCCTGACCCCAACGTACTGTCCTATGTTTTGTGTCGCCAGTCCGATGTATTTTACCCTAAGTGTTGTATTTTTGTTTCTAGGTGTTGCAGGTTGATTCCTCCTTGTAATTTATGTTATGCTAGTAGTGATGTGCTAGTAGTGATGTGCTAGTAGTGATGCACTGAGACTATGGAGTGTGTTTTCGAAGATGAAGTCTCTAATTATTTTGTTTATTTGGGTGAGAATGTGATGTGGGGGTTGTATTGTTGTTGCTTGGTAGATTATTTTTGGAAGTATGAGAGTGTTTATGATGATTGATCTGCCGAAGATTCTCTGTGTTCTGTGTCGGTATAGTCTGATTTTGTTTTATAATTTTTGGATGAATTCTTTCCTTTCTGTGAGATTGTCTGATGGTGTGTTGTAGTTAGTTATTCCTAGAATGTTCTGTCTGTTGGTGATTGGTATGTTGTGTGTATTGTTGTGGGTGGTGTATTTTTCCCTAATTACATTATGCTGGATTTGTTGGTGTTGATGAAGTTTCCGCTGCCTTTGTAGTGTCTCAATTGTTTTGTTAATTGAGCGTTCGTCTGTGAGTATGAAGGATGTGTCGTCTGCATATGCTTTGAGTTTCTTTTCTATGTTGTTTGGTGAAATGATGCCTTTAATCTGTGGGATTTGTCCGATACTGTTGAGTACTGGTTCTAATGCTAATATAAATAACATAGGTGACAGTGGTCAACCTTGTCTAACTAATTTACCTAATGTGAAAGTTTTTGTTAGTGTGTGGTTGAGTAATATTCGGCTGCGGGGTTTGTTGTATATTGTGTGTATCCATTGACAGAAGTGTGCTCCTAGGTTTGTTTTTTGTAGTACTTTGTGTAAATATGTATGTGATATTTTGTCAAAAGCTTTTTCTTGGTCCAGACTAAGTATGATATTGTTGTTTTCTGCTTTTGTGTATAGTGAATTAGGTCTCTTATGTAGTGCGTGTGGTGTGTGATGTGTCTGCTTTTAATGCTGCAATGATGGTTAATGTGTATGACTTGTGGTAGTTGTGTTGCTAGTTTGTTGGCTAAGGCTTCGGATAATATTTTGTAGTATGTATTGAGCTGGGATACAGTATGTAATTGTTCACTGTTGGAGTATTTCCTTCTTTCACGGAGTCGGGAGTTCTTGTTTGTTGTGTGCTTCATGTAGTGTTGCTAGAAGTAGTGGGGCTATATCTGACATGAAATGTGGGTAGAACTCAACTCTGAGTCCATCTGGTTCTGATGTCTTGTTTTCGTTTAGTTGTTTAATTGCCGTTTGGATGCCAGTTATTGTTATTTCTGCATTAAAGATGCAATCTGCATCATCGGTAGTGTTGTCGTGAAATGTATGTATTTGTCTTGTATTGTTTCGTCTAATGCTTCCTCTTTGTAGAGTTGAACCACTTAGTAAGGTTGTTTCAAAATGTTCGCTTTAAAGTGTCTTATATTATTTTATATTCAGCCAAGTTTCCTTAACCGACCAACTGGCAACCGTTTTTATGTCGTAATAAGTTCAAAAACTAGAACGCAAGAACGTTGCTTTCGCACAGTAGTGAAACAGTGAAATTCTCACCATGTATCCAATTCTTTACCCAATTTGTTGTTCGAAAAAAAAAGGTGAAGGGGGTGGGTTGGTGAAGGGGGGGGGACAAGAAGTCAGATTTGTTCGATTCAACATTAGTTTGAACATCACCTTAAGACTCTTGATAAGTTAACATAATGAAATTAAAAGATCTACATTCATGCATATAAATTTTAAGACACATTTTTTAACTGTTACTTTACTATTATTTTTAAAGAGGTTTTAATAATCAGACTGTGGCTAAATTGGTTTGAAAAGTTTGTATCGTATTGAAGAAAAAAAATCATATTTATTTTACACTTTACTGATTTATACAGTGGTCCCCAACCTGGGCTGTGACCCCATCAGTAAAATTACTGTTCTACCCCCACCCCTCCCCGACATCTTTAAAAATAAGAAAAAAACAACATAAACCCCCCCCCTTCCAAAATAAAAAAAAAATTCAAACTCCGCCCGTTAATTTTAGTCATTGAAATATAATTTGACAAATATACCATAGTCAACGAGTATCTATAACAATTTTTAACAAAAGCTGAAAGCCATCTCCACCCTTCAACTATAATATTACTCTTAAATTAGTTTTATTTTACAGTATTGACTGTTTGGTTTACAAATATCCTGCAACTACACTATCCGGCGTACTAAAAAATAGTTATCCGCAAAAAAATGAATGATTATATAGTGTGAGTAATAATGGTTCAAACTCTTTTTTGAAGAAATTTTCAGTAATAAAAAGACTTATTATACAAGTATGTGTAAGGCAGTTAATTAGTATGTGTATAGTGCCTATACGTCTTTGGCAGAATTTGGAATGTGGCATTAGTTCGGATCACAGATTATACATAACCTATGGTTAGGATAGTCTGTATCTTTCAAGTGAAATACTATTTTTTTAGATTTCATAATCTGTTATAGATAAAAAGGCGTTAATAGTAATAATTAAATAATTGTAGCACCCAAAGTTATCAAAACGGAAAGTCTTTGCCAATACACAATACCGGTACATTAAATCCCGGATAGTCTTCACCAATACACAATACCCGTACATTAGATCCAGGATAATTTTAACAATACACTATACCCGTACATTATATACCGGATAGTCTTTACCAATACATTATACCGGTACATTAGTTCCCGGATAATCTTCACCAATACACAATACCGGTACATTAGATACTGGATAGTCTTCACTAATTCACAATACCGGTACATTAGATCCCGAATAGTCTTCACTAATTCACAATATCGGTGCATTAGATTCCGGATAGTCTTCACCAATACACAATACTGGTACATTAGATACTGGATAGTCTTCAAAAATAAACAGTACCGATACATAAGTTCCCTGACTGTCTTCACCAATACAAAATACCGGTACATTAGTTGCTGAATAGTCTTCACCTATACACAATACCGGTACATTAGATCCCGGATAGTCTTCACCAGTACACAATACCGATACATTAGTTCCCGGATGTCTCCACCAATACACAATACGGGGCATTAGATCCCGGATGTCATCACCAATACAATACACAATATCGGGACATTAGATCCCGGATGTCTCCACCATGATTCGACCCATTCTCTTGTCCCTGTTAAGCCTATAAACTGTAGCTATCAAACAAAAGACTAAGTATATTACAAAATTTGGGTAAAAAGATTTTTTTCTCCATGTAAGAAATAAATAGAATGATTATTTTCTCAAAAAGAGTCTAAATTTAGACTGGTTACTCATAAGTGCATTTTTTTTAATAAAGAACAATAATTTAGCCATCACTAGCGCCCTGTTCGTGACGCAGCTGGTGAAAGAAACCGGAACTGTACACTGTGTGTGGTACACCTACAATCGGGCTATAAATGAATTCAATCTGTAGTTACAGAAAATAGGTAAGTACAATGCCTTTCAAATAGTCCAACTCCTTCACTGTGTCATAGGTTTATAAAGCTAAAAGTAAGTGGGGAAAATATTCACAATGTAACCGGTTTGGGCAGAAAACTTATTTAGCTTATAAAATTATAAATACCCTTCATTTGGATACTTTTCTAAATTATTTCGTTTAGTTAAAGCATAGGGCGTGAGTTTTCATCAATTTAAACCAACGTGTGTTTTAAATCTAAGTTTTAATAATTTAACAGTTGCTAGTTCATTTAAATATGCGTACGAACATTTTTTTTAAGTAAAATAATGAAGTTGTAGCAAAGTTTACCATGTCTGCCATATATCATTAAAAAAATCATTCATTATATTAATAAGCAGATATATATAGATCCAAGAAAACACGCATACTATATTACTCTACTGGACTGTGTTTCATTCTATTTCATTCTATGTAATATTTCTAATGTGTATATGAAATGTATAATAATGTGTATTGTGTTAGTGTCTGATGAAATATATTTGGTAAACATCCAGAGATACATTGTGACCTTTACACCGACAAGTACATCATGTTGAACGTCACCATTATGACATTGTTTCTATTTGGACATGTGACCTGTATCAAAGGTGAGTCACTAGAAATAAGAGGAAACTGACTGACACGAGAGATCCATTGATCAAACGATTCCAAAAATAAATAAGTTAATCTATTGATTGTGAGAGGTCCTATCATCTCTTTTTATGTCATGGTTAAAAATTAAACTCACTTGAGTAAAGATTGGAATAGAAAGAGATAATACGTCAGGAATGTTTTCATTAATCGATGATTGAACGTTTTGAACTTATATAACTAATGGGATTTTGACTGAGAGATTTTTTGGAAAATAAAGAAGCTGATTGGGAAATTGGAATAAAGGGTGGAATAAATAACTTGTTATAATAACTAATTACTAGACGTGATGCACACATGAAAAGTCGAAACAGTGTGATAGTTATTATTTCGCTAATGAAAAATATACAAAAAAACTTTTTTTAAGTTATAATTTTATGAAATATTAACTATTATTAAAATTATGTTATCTCTGGATTAGCTCAAACTAAAAAATATTATAAATTTTATTGACAGAAAAAGAGCGAGAGTTAATAATTGAATTTTCTTTCAGGAATTTATCAAAGCCCAAAAAATAAATTTTAATTTCGATACTGTTATCAATATAGGCATATAAGCAATACTTTTTTTTATCTTTGTAAGCTACTAACAGCAGGGCAGCCGCAAAAAAGTTTGTGGTCCTTTGTGGGCTCCAAAAATCTCCAACTAGCAGGCCACATTACGCAACGTTTACAGCACATCTTCAAACTAAAAAGAGCTCTTAATGCTCAGTGCACCAAATAGGTAATAAGGCTCGATGTTCTTTTGGTAGAAAGGATAATATATGTAAAATTGTCTACATATTGGGAACAACTTCGACGACTATCACAATATATATAAATATATAAATAATATAACACAAATAATATTAAGGTGTATGACAATAATGTATTCCGTCCGTGCATCACAATTTCTCCAACATTATTTCAGTACTAAATAGATGCGGTGCGCTAAGAGAATTCCCTGTGACAACGACCAATAGTTGTGTTTAGTAATATTTATATCAAAAGCTGTAGAGGGTTCATTAATTATTTTTTTTCAAATATATATAATCATCATAATTATCCAGTTTGTTTTTCCCTTTAGCTTTTTTTTTCTAAATATTTATTGATCACAGGTCACATCTTAAAAATGTATTTTGCATATTTATGTGCTCAAATATTTTAAATCTTGATAAAAACATGGTGTTAAGATGTGAGAAAAACAAATATTTTGAATGAAGTTTTGTGAATTGGATCTCTAAAATTTAATATATTTTTCTTAATAAACCATGTATGATATATATGAATCCATTGGAATCAAGACGCTTAGCTCGATTTTTCTTGCGTATTTTTAAGCATCTGAATCTTTTGCCCACAGTAATTTCACTTAGATACCATAAATGTCGACTGAAAGCTTTTGTTTTGCTTCTTTTCCAATAACTGAATTAACGGAGTTATATTTTTCTAGGTCATTGTAAGTCATTTGATAGCGTCCTTGATGCCTGTGGGGCTTGAAACCATAGTTACATATAAGTACTAGAAACAAAACAAAGGAACTGAAACAGTCCTTGTTCTTCAGAACAAACTGATTCTTAAACATCCACATCTTGTAGCAATAAATTATTCTTGCCAACCAATGTGCTCTGTGTAAAGCTCCTGGAGCATGGAAATTAATCCCATGTTTGTGGTGTTCCTCCAAGAAATATGACAGCCAGTTCCAAAAATTCTCTGTAATCATCTCGTGGGTGACGAATTTGAAGATTGTCATTTGCAAACTGCAATGTGCTCTCTTTGAAAAGGTCTTCTTCAGACATCACATCTGCATACTTATAGGATCCCTTCTCCATAAAATGCCACTGCTTTTTAAAAAGTTTGAAAAGTGAAATATCAGGCCCACTTATCTTCAATGTGTGAACACTTTTTCCATAACTATTTCCACCATATGGTGGCGGCAAGCAAGATGAATAATACATTTTTCAAGCAGCTTTTCAATTAAAACACATGCCCTTTTGGAATCCTCAGTGTTAATTGCTGTTGTGTCAAAACTTCATGCTACTACTTTTTCACAAATTTCCCAGTCCTTTTGACATTCAACAACAGCTTGAGCTTGACTGTCACCTGTCCCTGAAGCCGATTTCGGTACACCTAGCAAGCCCTCTATTTGCAGTCCTGTTACAATCACTGGCAATCTCTCAACATTCTCCCTGGCTGTGAGGTCTGGAAGCAATTTTCCATCCCAATGTACAGTTAATGGTACTTGTGGATCAAACAATTATTTAACTTCATGTGTTGTTTATTCCTAATCTCAGCTCTCACAAGCCGTACAGTACTTCGACTTAATGTCATGTCACTGACATCGTGACCAAGAGAATGAGTTGTAGCAGCTAGTAAATGGACTGCTGTGCGATCACTAACTTGTGATCTATCTAATGCTGCAGCAACTTCTTTAGACAGAACAGACTTTGTTGGAGCAGTTTCTGCACATTTTCTTCGTTTCTGTGATGCACTAATAAAAAATTCTTCATCGTGTTCATTTTCTTCAGTGACCCTTTCATCTTAACTGCTGTCAGAAGAAAATTGCAATAACGAGCTGAACATTTGAGAACTTTTAGAGTTTCCTGGTCATTTTTCACTTTTTACAATAACCTCTCTGATCTCTCTTTTCTCTGAGCTTTCCGTTCATTATTAATATTAATGTCAATAAGTGCAAATAGACATTGAGTGCAATAAGGGCAACATTTGCAACCAACATACATATTAAACAGTTACACATTATAAACATCAAATAACAAAACTGACTTTATTCAGGCTCATCAATATTCGGGATAAAATGTGGTAAATGGAGAACATACCTAAATTTTCAGAGAGCTTGTGCAACCTCTAAATTTCATCTTAAAATTATGAAATTTTATATTTCCGAGTACTTTTTTGTAGTAATCAAATGTGGGGTTTAAATGAAAGAAAATAATTTTTTCCTCTTTATTTTGGGCCACCCTAATATATATATTTACCAATGGTTGTGTGCAGCTGTTCAGTTTAATAAAGAACAAAATATTTTTATTATGCAATATATATATATATATATATATATATATATATATATATATATATATATATATATATATATATGTTACGGGTCCTTATAATGAAGATACTTGTAGAAGTTGTAATAATTCAGACAACACAAATCACGAAGTTAACTCCAGTGAAGTAACATCAAACAATCATTTAATACTTTAGATAAACTGACATAAAGGTGAAATCAGGAGGAGTACAATAGCAAACTGTAAATATTCATCCATCTACATAGATGCCCAAAGCTAGACTAACTATAAAACAAAGCATGTGCTCCCAACTGTCGAGTTTAGTATACGTCATTTGTACCAAATGACGTATACACCAAAGTTCCCAATATTTACGCTGAAGATGGTGGAATGACGCCATAGATACTGTGGTGGGCGGAGCCTACCAAATTGCGTCATCAAGCTTAGTCTATATTATTTCTCCACAATATATATTTATATATATATATATATATATATATATATATATATATATATATATATATATATATATATATATATATATATATGAGCATGTTGCCTAGTAAGTCTAAGAATTCTTAGATTTGTAAATATATTTTTGAGTATGTGTGTGTATAGATGTTTCAATAATTGTTTTAAGTGTAGGTCTATGTGCTGTGAATCGATTAGTCATTAGATGTGTGTTTACTTTTAATAGATTTTTGTATTTCTTAGTATGTTCATTAGTATCGCTTGTTATTACATGTGGATACAATGTCAATAGTTAATTATGTCATTTTAATCAAATAACATGAATTATAGCGGTGTGGGTTCTGCGTTAAATCGAAAGTAAAGAATTGATACAACAGTATTCAACTTTAAAATACATGAAATAATCGGATCTGCCCAAAACTAAAAAAAACATAGCTTGCCGATCAAGCCAAAAGGAATATAAATATACTAGTTGCAAGTACCCGGCTTTGCCCAGGTTTAAAATAAGGTTTTCTGTTTACCTTCTGTTTTCTCCCTACCCCCTCTCTCCCTCCCCTCTCTCCCTTCCCCTCCCTCCCTTTCTCCCTCCATCCCTCCCTCCCTCTCCCTCCCTCTCTCCCATCTCTCTCCGTCCCTCTACATCTCCCTCTCTCCCCTCTCCCCCTCCTTCTCTCCCCCGTCCATCCTCCTCCCTCCTCCTTCCCTCTCTCTCCCTCCCTGCCCCTTCTTTCTCTTTATCTCTTCCTCCCATTTCTCCCATCCTCCCCCTCTCTCCTTCCCTCCCCTCTCTCTCCCTCCCTAACCCCTCTCTCCCTCCTTTCTCCCTCCCTCCCTTTCAACTTCTCTCTCTCCCTCCCCCTCTCTCCCCCTTCCTCCCTCTCCCATCTCCCATCTCCCTCTCTCCCCCTCCCTCCCTCCCTCCTACCCTCCTTTCCTCTCTCTCTCACCTGCCCCCCCTCTCTCTCTTTATCTCTCTCTCTTTATCTCTCTCTCCCTCCCCCCCTCTCTCTCTCTCTCTCTATATATATATATATATATATATATATATATATATATATACTTATTATTATGGCTTCACACTTCTTCTAAAATCCTTCTTCATTCCTTTAACTTCCTCAAACTGTACAAATCAGAGAGCAATGAAAAAACAACAATTCTTTGCATCACAAAGACACAATACAGCACCAGCGCGCAAGTTCTATTCGATCATCGGGAAATGACGTCACAGAGGAATTTTATTTATGGCGCCGTCGAGATTACTTTAATATAGTAAAATACTAAAATAAAAAAAAATTAATTACAATTAAACTACCCATCGAAATGAAACGAAACCTGTCCTATAACCTTCCCCATGTAATTATGTGTATGTATAACAAATTTCACGTTATTTGTTTGTCTGGATCTTGAGTTATAAGGGACAGACAGACAACAAATGCGTCTTATAAGTATAGAGATGCAGTGTACAGCTAGTTTTATATAATTTCCATGTATATGTTTTTGCTATTGAGCCAGTGTGTTACTCCTGCCAATATATTTAAGTCTCCTGTCAATAGATGTCTAGCTGATGATTGCCATACTAGCCCTCAACACTTTTCTGATCTGCCGTCTTCTTCCACGCCTAATACTTGAAGGTTTTTTTCGCCTTCATATATCCAGCTGCTTCTGGACTGCCTTTTTTTTTTTGGTTTTTTTCATGTTACGTGTTTTATTCTTATAATAACTTCAGAGACTGTAGTGTTCTGATTCTTTGTATTTACCAAATCTACTTCAATTTTGGTTCAATTGCTTCGTTTATACACATCTGACACATCTGGACTATATGTAAGTGTTGTATGCAAGTCTACAGTTGGACACAGATAGTCAGGAGTAAGACATTAATAGTCGATAGGAGACAGCCTGACTTGGATTATATATATGATGTATTCGGGAGTGACTTGAGATGTATAGAATGCGTGTATAGAACGTGAAGATCCTTAAGTGGGTATTATTAGAATGTACGTAACGGCTT
Organism: Bulinus truncatus; assembly: GCA_021962125.1. Taxonomy (NCBI): domain Eukaryota; kingdom Metazoa; phylum Mollusca; class Gastropoda; family Planorbidae; genus Bulinus; species Bulinus truncatus. The sequence goes on from JAGDYQ010000238.1 coordinate 462,776, forward strand.
ATTCCTGTTAGCTTTATGTAACAGCCTACTTACTGATGTTGACTGCCTACCTTGAGAGAGTCGGAAAGTAGTAACAATATGTATATGAAAAGAAATAGTAGGCACAAAAGAAAACGTGGGTTATTTGGTGGAAAAAAAAGATCTATTCACAGTCTACAATAAACAGGTTATAACAGTCTAGGTGGAAACAGTCTATTGTTTGTACCGCTGCACTAACAGACATGCGTCTCTTTCACGTGTGTGCAAGGCATGGCAATAGGAATATGTTTGCATTTGTAGGCGTGGTGGTGCGACCCGGGGTGGGGGGGGGTTTAACAGAGTTATAACAATAACTATATTTAAGTCTGTGTTGTTTCTTCTATCATCAGATCCTGTTAATAAAACCCGTATGTGTCATTGACTCTATAAATAACTCGTGGCATTACATGTTAATATGTGTCAGAGCAATAAATAGTATCCCATTTGAATAGATAGATGTACCTTACTTGTCAATAGATGTGCATATTTGTTTGTGAGTGTATGTTTCTTTTATTGTTTATTCTCAATATAAGTGTGTGTATGTCAGAGAATATCTCCTGCCATTAATTTAAAGTATACATTGTGTTTGTGTGTATTTGTGTTTTTGTGTATAAATCCGTACGTTTATCCGCTGATAGTAATGTTTGATTAATTTTCAACGAACGGCAGACATCAATTTGAGTTATGTAGTCCAAAACTTCTTATAACGTTCCTCCCATAAAACATGTTCTTTCAGAAACATAGTCTACATATTACTGAGAGGGTCACTTTGAAAATGGGGCCAACATATTAGTGAGAGGGTCAGTTTGAAATAGTGTCTACATATTAGTAAGTGGGTCAGTTTGAAATAGTGTCTACATATTAGTGAGAGGGTCAGTTTGAAATAGTGTCTACTTATTAGTGAGTGGGTCAATTTGAAACAGTGTCTACATATTAGTGAGTGGGTCAGTTTGAAATAGTGTCTACATATTAGTAAGAGGGTCAATTTGAAACAGTGTCTACATATTAGTAAGAGGGTCAGTTTGAAATAGTGCCTACATATTAGTGAGTGGGTCAGTTTGAAAAAGTGTCTACACATTAGTGAGAGGGTCAATTTTAGTGTCTAAATATTAGTGAGTGGGTCAGTTTGAAATAGTGTCTACATATTAGTGAGAGGGTCAGTTTGAAATAGTGTCTACTTATTAGTGAGTGGGTCAATTTGAAATAGTGTCTACATATTAGTGAGTGGGTCAGTTTGAAACAGTGTCTACATATTAGTGAGTGGGTCAGTTTGAAATAGTGTCTACATATTAGTAAGAGGGTCAATTTGAAACAGTGTCTACATATTAGTAAGAGGGTCAGTTTGAAATAGTGCCTACATATTAGTGAGTGGGTCAGTTTGAAAAAGTGTCTACACATTAGTGAGAGGGTCAATTTTAGTGTCTAAATATTAGTGAGTGGGTCAGTTTGAAATAGTGTCTACATATTAGTGAGAGGGTCAGTTTGAAATAGTGTCTACATATTAGTGAGAGGGTCAGTTTGAAACAGTGTCTACATATTAGTGAGTGGGTCAGTTTGAAAAAGTGTCTACATATTAGTGAGAGGGTCAATTTTAGTGTCTACATATTAGTAAGAGGGTCAGTTTGAAATAGTGCCTACATATTAGTGAGTGGGTCAGTTTGAAAAAGTGTCTACATATTAGTGAGAGGGTCAATTTTAGTGTCTACATATTAGTAAGAGGGTCAGTTTGAAATAGTGCCTACATATTAGTGAGTGGGTCAGTTTGAAAAAGTGTCTACATATGAGTATGTGGGTCAGTTTGAAATAGTGTCTACATATTAGTGAGAGGGTCAGTTTGAAACAGTGTCTACATATTAGTGAGAGGGTCAGTTTGAAATAGTGTCTACATATTAGTGAGAGGGTCAGTTTGAAACAGTGTCTACATATTAGTGAGAGGGTCAGTTTGAAGTAGTGTCTACATATTAGTGAGAGGGTCTGTTTGAAACAGTGTCTACATATTAGTGAGAGGGTCTGTTTGAAACAGTGTCTACATATTACTGAGAGGGTCAGTTTGAAACAGTGTCTACATATTAGTGAGAGGGTCAGATTTATTATCAATACGAATAACCCTAATGATGCAAGAAATGGGTTCAGAGCTTAAGGCATTGACCGTTTCGAAAAATATAACTGGCAAGAATATTTGAAATCCGTCAAACAATGTATAGGTCTACATTTCATTATTTTAACATAAAATAGACGAAGTATGTAAATACCTTGACGACAGACGTTGAAAATGCTTTCTACATACATACAAGACACCATAACTATATCATTGGGTTGGTTAACTAGGAGCATGCCTAGATTCTCATTAATATGTATCCCAATAGTTTGATTTCAATTTTGATGATATATATATATAATATGTCTATTAGGGTGGCACAAAATCATATAGTAAAAAATAAAGTTTCTCACATCTAACGAGGCACCCTCTTGTTGAGTTCCATTTGCCTTACTTAGTAACGCACAATAATTTCAGCTTCCTACTGCTGTTGGAATGGGATGCTAAAGAGTTATAAAATTTTGCTATATTAATAAAAAAATGCATTTCGTCGAATTTTTTTATTTCATTTTCAAATCATGCCATTACTACATTGTAACTGTTAAGTAACGAAAATGTTAACATAAAATGTAAATTGTAGAGTGTTGTAGAGCCAGAGTACATTGTCTACACCAAAACAGCACAGATGGCAGACTTCTTTGTATGACTTTTCTGTTGGCTTCAACAACTTGCAAATAAATTGCTTTTCTTCCTCGTTTTATCATTCCACTGCTCTGGAGGAAGAACTAGAAACGAGTTGCCTATGAGTAGCTTTGTAAGCAGGTTCTGTGAACGCTTTATGGAAAAGTGACCCAAGCTGTCGCCTTCATTTTGGAGCAATGATGGATCACTTCGAACATGTCGCTCAATAGGTTCTATTCCAAAACCTGTTATTGTTTTCTGTTTCTCAATAGGTGACACTTCATCGGAAAACAATGCCAGGCTGACAGTCTCATCAGATAGATACCACGTGTGATTCTGGATATTTTTTTAGTGCTGCAATACTGATGTGATCAACAGACTGATATTACTCCAGGTCCTTTCAGAGCTTAAGATCTCCTCCAGGTGCTTCCGCTGCACGGGATGTTTGAATCTAGGACTTTGTGTACAACAAGGTTCAATGCTGTACAAATCGTTTGAGTTGGCTATCTTCCTTGGATGTAAGGCTGAAAAATTATCTCTGATGACGAAAGATGTAAATTTTGATGGCATAAATCAGCTTAGCCATCCACATAGCATGATGTACAAGGCCTGGTTCTCTCCAGTGAATGGTTTTTGGTGGATGTCCTAAGATGTTCATTGTCAGTTAATAGTTCAAGAACATGATGACGACATGCCAGCCACAATAGTTCTCGACCAATACGATTCTCAAGCAGTACACAAGCTCCAATGAAACGACCAGTGTTGACAGAAGTGGTGTCGAAGCTCATAGCCTGGATGCTTTCTACCAGTGTCCACTGTTCTAACTGACCATAAATAGCATCAGCAGCATTCTGTCCTGTCCCTGATGTTAGTTTAGGTACACTTAGTAATTGTTCACTGCCATCAACCAGCACCGGAAAGCGGTCAACTTCTCCAAGACCCAGGATTTTAGGTAAGATTTTTCCATCCCAGTGTAGAACTAGAGGATAGTAAGGCTTGAATGAAACCTTTATATCTGCTGCTTGTTTACACCTGGCTTTCTTTCTGGCTCTTTGTATGGTGCTTCGTGAAACTGTCAAAGAAGAAGGATCATGTCCTAGCGCTGCAGCAATATGAATCATCAATCGCAAATCTACACAATCAGACGTTTGGATTCGATCCAAGTCACTGGTGACATGCTTAGTGAACAAGGAAGTATGATACCCAAAATCTGTTATGTTTGTCCTTTTATTTTTTTAGTTGAGATTGGACTTGGTTCATATTCATCTAGGACTTCAAATTATTGGATGATTCACAGCTCTCTGTTTCATTTTCACCTGATTCACCTTCTATAGTTTGTTGCTGTCGTTTTTAAACAAATCAAGTAAAATGCCGTAAAAAGTAAAACAACGAGGCCTGTGAGCATCCCCTTCTACTTGGAATTTAGTTGTAAAATGTTAACAGTATACTACCTAAGGTAAAAGGAACACAAAAAAGGTTGTCCCGGTATGTGGCACGAAGTTGGATTTTTGGCCACCCTAATGTTGATATTTAATAGTATTTTTACACACTTTCTAAACCATCTTCAACCTCAAATAGGATGAAAATATGTATTATATCATCATAAGAAATGTTACGGCGTTTTTCAATATTTAGTCTATATTGCAAACATTCAAGCCCGCTACCATTAAAGACACTCTAAAGAATTGATTTGACTCAAACTTTATGTCAAAAACTTTTTGCCATTTTTACTTGTCAGATTTGGATCTTTGAATGTTGAGCTTCTTGTTCAAAATAAATATAAAAATATGAACTTAAAACACAATCGTCAATCACTAAATGAACAATATACATGCAAGTTTGTGACATTTCATTTAACGATTTCTCAATTTCTACATTTTCTAATGGTTGTTCAGGGCTCGACTGTCGAACTTAAAGTCACTAGTTCGATCTACGGTGAGAGCCTATATATTCTCAGGTTATGGTTAAAGTACCCATCGTGGTAGATCTATGGTCCTTGCATTAACATCTATTGTTAGGATGAAAGAAGGGCACCATAGAAACCATCAAATTAGTGATTTATATGATCTAAAAGATTTCATCATTGTTACATGAACTTTACACACATTTTCTAATATCTGAAAAAAAAAATGTATTCTTAAAAGTCATGTTAAAATATCAGAGAAATGTGAATTGAAATAAAAGCCAACTAAATTTTATTATGACGCAATTTGGTAGAGCACTAAAAATTATGACGTGATTTTGTTAGCATGTATTTTATGTAGCTATTTGATATACACGTTATTTCGCTTTATGACTTATAAATGACTTTTGGGCTATTAGGCAATACCGAAATATCAACAAACTGAAAGAATCATTGGACATGAAGCTAACCTTTGAGATATGTAGAGTTGCAGTCTTAGAAACTATTTTGTTAGGTGTTATTGTTTGTCCTCAATAAACAGCTCTTTCGATATACACTGCCAGAATTTTTGGAGTGAAGAAGGCTTCATTGGAGTAAATACCAAGTCTTACTTAATTTTGAGAAATAAAACACACACACTCACATACAGAAATCTATATACATAATCGGCTGACATAGACGGTGGTTCGACAGACCTGCACACCGTGCGGTGTAAAATATGCTCATGGCGATAAAAGCCGCATGTCTGTACGTTAAAAATACACGAAACCGTACGGGTTGAAAGCTTACATCGCTAAAAAAAAAGTGTGAGTTCTACGTCACACCTTTGCGGAGTTAAAAAAAAACAGTGCGTGTCATCGACCGTCTTTATAAAAATTGTCTGGGGAATTCCATAATTATAGAAACTAAAAAGAGACAATGTATGTTAAATGAGAGTATGTTTGGTGCGCATTTTGTTCATCAAATGAATCTTTCTTGAATAAAAATGAAATGCTGGGGAATTCTAAACACAACAAGGATTTCTTATTAATGAATTAAGATTTTTAAATGATATTGAGTAGTGTACGCAAATTATGTTTAATAGTCGGGGGTTGTTTTTGTTAGGCTTCTGTACACATAATGAAGATTATTTTCTTTGGTATGAATTATATAAAAAGCTATTTTTTGTACATAGACTGATTGTTAACGCGCTCAAATATATATTACCGAGTTGGTTGGGATAGGTGTGGGAATAAACCAAATGGTTGCAGAAAAGGGGGGGGTGTCAAGCAGACGATTCAAATTGCAACACCGCTAATTTTTTAACCTCACGTCTCTCTTTTTTTTTAAATACGTCATGTTAAACATGATAAATTATAAAATTATAAAAAAAAAGAACTGTTGGAATGGGGGTGTAGGGTTGGGAAAGGAGTGTATAACGGGGGGAGAGGTAGGGAGAGGTGTCACGTGGTATTGTTAACAGGGGCCAGGCAATAGCAGGGGGGCAGGTAATACATTTTACTAAGTAGAACAAATAAGCAGAGGGGGCCAGACAAAACGCAGGGGCCCCGGCCCCCCCGCACGTTACGGGCCTGCTATGGGGGTAAACGCGACAAAATTTGCATAACTTTTTATCAACAGCATGTTTGCGTGGCGCAATTACAAAAATTTTTGTCTCGTGTGATACTATCTTAATAGGGAGCCGGAGCCGTCAAATTTGTGGGAGCCGGAGCCGGAAAAAAACTTGGCGGATCCGCAAGCCTGCTTTTAATTGTGACAAATGTCTATAGCCATATGTTTAAGCTAGATGGTTAATTTCCAAAAGAGTGTTGAACTGTTGATTAGGGTGGTGCTTAGAAACGAACTTTCAAAAATCTCTGCACTCACCCCCTATTTTTGTTCGTTTATATATAGAAACTCTTAAAATAAAATATTAAGGTATTCAGTTCATGTTTACTGGTAGCTCAATGGCGTCAAAGTTTAGGAGTATTGGACCATGATGAAAATACATAATGTACTGCACTGTTGTTGTGTGTATAACACTGTATAATATTAATTCAAGTTATGTGGATTGTCCTACACTGCTGTACTAAGCATATAAAACATGTAAATAGACCTGGAAGTGGTAATTTAATACACAGAAGGCCTAGTAGGCCTAGACAAAGAAACTATTAGCAACACAGTATAGGCCTACCTACACCACCTGGAAACTATTGGCAACGTGCCATTTTGGCAATTAGCCAGCAAACAAATAGTTCAGAGATACATTTTATAGCATTATATATACCGTTGGACACTTCGCCGTCAAAGAATGCTACACAGATCCCAGTACGCAGAGCATCTCAAATCCGAGTTCCAAGTTAATTATCCTATGGTTGAGCATTGGGATGGAAAGTTGATTCCGGATCTCACAAATAAAGAATGCATCGACAGAATTCCTGTAATTGTTTCTTGGAAATGAGCATCACAGTTGTTAACTGTTGCGAAACTGCCTTCCGGAACTGGTGCTGCACAGGCCGGAGCTGTCTTTCAAGCTCTGCAAGACTGGGGTGTTAGTGACAAGATCAGAGGCATGTGCTTTGATACTACTAGTTCCAACACTGGTCGGATTAGTGGTACCTGAATCCTGCTGGAGCAAAAACTTCAGTGAGGTCGTCTATCACTTGCTTGCAGACATCACATTATGGGACTGATTCTGGGCGCAGTCTTCCAAGTCTGTCTAGGTGCCACTTCATCTCCTGAGGTTCTACTATTCAAACGCTTCAAGGATCATCGGCAATTCATTGACAGAGCAAACTATGAAACATCACTGACAAATTCAGACGTGTCTACTTCGCTAGAAGATGTGCGCAACTCTCTGATTGAATTTGCTCTGAAGCATATTCAAGAGCAGCAGCCAAGAGATGATTATCGAGAGTTCCTGGAACTTGCTCTGCTATTTCTTGGGGTCGTGCCTGAAAGAGGAGTTCACTTCATTGCTTCTGGAGCAGTGCACCATGCTTGCTGGATGTCGAAGGTTCTGTACAGCCTGAAGATATGGATGTTTTAAGGGCAATTCAGACTGACAACCAAGGAAGAGAGAGAGGTATTCAAGAGCTGTGCATCTTTATTGCACGTGTCTATATGAGAGCCTGGTTCACGGCTAATCTGGCAGCCGCTGCTCCATACAATAATATGCTGTTGCTCCAATCAATTCTCAGCTACTCCGGAATCAACAGAGTTGTTTCCAGTGCTGCATCCAACAAGTTTTCAAAGCACCTCTGGTACCTGTCCCCTGAATTGGTTGGGATGGCATTCTTCGATGATCAGCTATCGGCGGAAACAAAAAGACGCATGGTAAATTCCATTAATGAAAGCGGTAATGAGGAGCCGGAGGACATCAAGCTAATCTCTGTTGATTTGGAATCCTTCAACAACAGGAGGAATGAGGACTTCGTGTCGCCAAAGTCTAAGAGATTCTTTGTCATGATGGAGCTTCAGACTGGATTCCTGGATGCTGACCCAGATGAGTGGACCAACCATGAAGATTATCGGGGATCTTTGGAGACCGTTCGGCAGATTCAGGTTGTCAACGACCATGCAGAGAGGGGTGTAGCGTTTATTCAAGAGTACAGTGGAATCCTCACCAGAGATGAGGAGCAACTTCAGTTCCTGCTGCAGACTGTTCAACAGCATCGACAATCCTATCCAGACACTAAGAACCAAACATTGTCAAAAAGACTTCTTATCGGACTGATAACATTGAACTATAATTACAGGTAGAATATTGTAGATGCAGGATTGTTTGTGCTTGTTTAATAATTCATTCTACTGTTTAATGTTGTGTTTGAGAAACTATCTTTGATTTAAAAAGCCAAAAATTCCAAAAGCGTGATCTGAATACTTGTTGAACGTGGCCTACCTAAACTTTGGCTTCATTGAGCTACCTCTAAATATTAAGAAATCAGCACCAATTATTTTTCTAGATGTTTCTACACCCAAAGGAACAATTTAAAGGGGTGAGACCTAAAGAAATCAAGGTTTTAATTTTTAATGGTTCCTAAGCACCACCCTACTGTTGATATTAAAAAGATATTGCTAGTTGTAATTATTAAATCATCCAACATATGCGTATCTCTTCACTTTGCTAGAATTTCGTAAAATTTTGATATTATTGAAGTAACTTCCTATACACAGAATGACAGACACGTGGATTCAATCGCTAAACTAATACTTTATTTATTACTACAAATTTACTAAACATTAAATCCACACTAAGCTAAACTAATAGATCCAGGTAGAAAATCATTACGAGCGACAAACGAGTCAAACGTGTTACGTTAAGGTAACGAACTCCTTGTTCTAAAAATAACTTCCTAACTGCTAAGTAACTACTGTCCACTTTTTCTCTGGTCACTGCTTATATCCAAGGTCCGAAGTAGATCCCCCTCAAATTAGGTCACGTGACTGGTTTCGACACATGATCCTAGCGCCAGAGGAGGGGAGGGGAGCGACAGTTGTTTCACCCCCACCCCCCATCAACTATTTACACACCTGTCCAGGTGACGAATGGTGCAGCACCGTGTGTAAGAAGAAGAGGGTTACAACATTATATTGCTCTTGAGCACCTTCTTGTAGTTGGAATTTTAAGCTAAAACTTTACCAAAATATTACTATTAGCAGATGTAAAAAATTGGGAGGGTGTCTTGCTATATAGCACACATTTAATTTTTTGCCATATCTAAATGAACCACTCTAATATATATATATATATATATATATATATATATATATATATATATATATATATTTATATTGCTACAACAGCGCAATCTCCGAGGCCTTCCCAGTCAGCAGCGGAGTAAAACAGGGCTGCGTCCTTGCACCTATAATCTTCGGCATTTTCTTTACCATGCTCCTCCAATACGCCTGCAAGGATTGCATCGAGGTTCGATGGCAAGATCTATAACATAGCCCGCCTCCGTGCAAAGACCAAAGTCACAAAGGTCCTAATTCGCGAGCTGCTCTTTGCTGATGACGCAGCCTTGACATCACACACTGAAGACGGACTGCAGCAGTTTGTCACCCGCCTCTCTCACGTATGTAAGGAGTTTTGACTGACTATCAGCCTGAAAAAGACGAATGTCATGGCACAGGATACAGATACAGCTTTAACAGCTTCCACATGAGGTGCCTGCGACGTATACTGCAGATGAAGTGGCAAGACAAGATCCCCAACACTGGGGTGCTGGAGAGGGCCAACATGAGCAGCTTGTTTGCAGTTCTCAGCGAAAGACGCCTCAGATAGCTCGGTCATGTCAAAAGAATGGACGCAGGCCGCATCCCGAAGGACCTACTCTATGGCGAGCTAGTTACCGGCCAGAGGAAAACAGGGCGACCTAAAATGCGTTACAAAGACACCTGCAAAAAGGATATGAAACAGTGCTCCATTAACCCCAACTCCTGGGAGAGCCAAGCGGCTGACCGCCAGTCCTGGAGGCTCGCTGTCCGGCAGGGTTCATTGCGCGCAGAGGCTGAGCGACAGGATAATGCTGCCCTGAAAAGATCAAAGCGGAAGCGGAAAAAATAACAGCTACAACAACAGCTACAACAACCATCTATTTTCAAGTGCGGCAAGTGCGGCAGGGATTGGCACTCCCGAGTCGGACTGCACAGCCATTCCCGGCGGTGCTTGTTGACTCAACTTAGCTACACCATCGTCTCTCGAGATGGACGGATTCCGACGAGACGAGATATATATAAAAATATATATATATATATGTTAATAGAACATATCTTTTAACAACAGCTCTTTGTTTAAGTGTCGTATCTATGTTTGATAATTTTCCTACACCAATAAAACAACATCGATTTTATTTTCCCATGTGAATAAACATGCCTCATACAGCAATCAGCTGACTATATCTATAATACAAATGAATACTTCATGTGTTCCGGTGTATGTCACACTTCCGTCTGTCACACAGGATGGCGGAATAAATAATACAAAGATGGCGGAAATTATTATTATTATTATTAATTAAATTTGCTTTATATTAAATAATTGTTATTTCTAAAATATGTCTATATTTAATGTACAATTATTTCTTTTTACCGCTAACCAAAAACTATTTCACAATTATTTATTTTCATTTTCTTTTACTCTTACGTCACATGAATGAATTGTATAAGGGTTGAGTTTGAGAAGTGCCGTACGGAATGTTTATAATACAAACTAACTAGGGCTGTACCGGATTCTAATTTTAAGAACCTGCAGGATCGGAACCGGAATCGGATTTAATATTTGAATCCTGCCGGAATCGGAACAGGAACCGGATTTTACCGAATTAAATAGTATTTTTTCCGAACGAAGTAGTAATTTCTCGCCTAACATAAAAAAGATATAAGAATGAAAAATAGAATAAAAATTTAGTTTTCAAGTTCTAGATAGCAAAAAACAGTATTAACCATTTAGATCTTGAAGACTGTGACTAAAACCCCTTCCCCAATCTTGAGTTAAGAAAGATAACTCTGTCAAAATAACAGATTCTTCTAGAGACCCCCCCCCTATAAAATTACGTCAACATTTGATTACCCCCCCCCCCAAAAAAAAAAAGGTGGCTTCCCAAATTTTTATGTGGCAAAATTAGCAGGAATATAGTTAGTTTATTAAAATACTGAATGTTAGTAGGGTGTGTAACACAGGACTACAAGCGCTGCTTAATTTTCCTATTTATTAAGTAATTATATTAAATAAAAAAGTAACATTGTTGACGTCAACTTTTCTTGACCTCCCTCCCCTCCCCCCTATTTTGTTATAATTTATAATTTTCTCAATTTTTAAAGAGCCACTCAATTTGTTGTTTCAATATTATGGTATTTGATCAAGCCGCAATTTGACATCGAAAGAGCCACAATTTGACATCGAAAGAGCCGCATTCGGCTCGCGAGCCGCAGGTTGCCGACCACTGTACTAGACTAAATACGATTCAAATTTTCCTTTTTAATATATTTGTACTTACATGTAGAACTAAAAGCGATCGACGTTATTTTAGTTTTAAAATCAAAGGAAGTTATTGTTTTAATTTAATTGTATAGCGCTAAATATTTCAAAATTATGTTGCGCTAAAAAAATTTCTTACAAATTTCAAACAACAAAGAAATCCAGCTAAAATCCGGCACATTTTAACCGGAACCGGATTCGGAACCGGATTTGTTAAAACTGCCGGAATCCGGCTTAACAGGAACCGGAATCGGATTCCGGTACAGCCCTAAAACTAACCCATTTATGATGGAGGCTTCACATAGAGGCGTACCAGGGGTGTGTGGAGGGGGTTCCGATTTCGAAAGTATCCATGGGCCCCAGCTTTGGGGGGGGGGGCTAAAATATTTTTTACACTAAATATTAAGTATCATATTTCATGTCAATATATAGGGGCACATAAGAGGTCAAAATACTTAGGTTCGGCACTGGCTTCACAGAACTATAATGTTTAAAGCTTTGATATGTTCTTTTCTTTTTAAGAAACCTGATATTTTCTGCTTCTGTGGCCTCAACTGGGTGGATGGAATATTATTTTTAGTGCATTTTCGAGAAAAAATGCGCTATTTTCCCCGTTTTGTCTGTCCATCTGTCATCACCCTAGATCTCAGCAACCATAAGTCCTAGACCTATGATGTATATACAATTTTGTAGGTCTTGGCCTGTCATGTGTGCATCAAAAGTCCATTTCGCGATCTGACCTCTGAGGGCTGGGCATCAGTGTTTTTACCGTATTTACTATATAAGCTATATTAATAATTATTTCATTTTCATGGCCCCATTCTACACCATACGCTGCGGTGGCGCACCAAATGAATGGGTTATATAACTGAAATATACCTGCAATTTGTTTAAGATAATAACTGAAATATACCTGCAATTTGTTTAAGATAATAACTGAAATATACCTGCAATTTGTTTAGATACTAACCTAAATGGGTTATTGAACATAAAAAAATTATCATTGTATAATAAACTACTGTCTTTAGTTTTCAGAACATATTAAGAAAAGCATATTCCGATTTCCCGTTTTTCTCCTTTTTATTGCCATGTATGTCTTTTGTCTTTGACGGGACGAGCAGCGAGATATTTAGTTTATTTCATTTATAGGGTATAAAAAAAGTTTCGCATCATATTTTAAACTATATATCAAATTTTCTCATATATTTTAGGAGTTTAAAAAAAACTCAGACTCTAAACATGATGTCTAATGAAAGCCATGAGTTTGACTGATTGGCTCATATAACTTGCAGTTATTTATTTTTTTGAAGGATTGACTTCCTGTTTTTAATTAATGTATGTAACATTACAAAGCCTTATGAAGAATTGATACTTTGACATTCCCATTTTACAATATTCTATATAATTTTTTTTTCTCGGACGGCCTCTCCACCAAACAGGCGTCAGTTTTTTGTAGCCATGACGGATTCGGGAGTTCACCATGTTGTATTGAAGTTTCTTAAAATGGAAATAGTTCTTAGATCGTTATATTAAATTTTTGGACCAGGCAATTAGTTTGATTTTCTGAATCATCTATATCTATCGGTATAGATTTTTGAAGGCTCTCACCCCCATCAATAGATGTATATCACCATTGGCTGAGGCTCAAAAACATTTGTTTGGATTTGAATTAGGCCGTGCTTTTAAAAGATTTTATTAATTCTGATCAAAGGTTTTGATGCAGATTTCAGTTGGGTCCGTAAAAAGTAAAGTTCCCTTTGCCCTAAAGAGCCATTGGGGCAGATGGAGTAAAGAATTCATCGGTTTCTACAACCTCGGCATATGAAGGGATTGCGTGGTTAGTACAATGCCCAGCCGCCTTTACATCCCCAACTTAAGTCAGGTACCAATTTAAAGCTGGGTGAACTTGTGGGACGACTTTGAAACAAATTTTACCTGGAAAAATTCCCATTGTTCTCACCGAGGATCAAACCCAGGACTCTTACGTCGACAGTCGAGTATCTACACTAGGGTGACCCAAAATCATATGGAAAAAAATAAAGTTTCTTACATCTAACGGGGCACCCTCTTTTTAAGATCAATTTGTCTTACTTAGTAACTGACAACAATTTCAGCTTCCTACTGCTATTGGAAGGGGATGCTCAAGAGTCACAAAGTTTTACTATATTAATAAAAAACGCATTTTCTTTGAATTTTTTAAATTACATTTTCAAATCATGCAATTACTGTAATGTAACTGTTATGTAACGAACATGTCAACATAAAATGTAAATTGTAGAGTACTGAAGAGTCAGAGTACATTATCTAAACATTGTCTACACCGAAACAGCACATATGGCAGACTTCTTTGTGGTTTGTGTAAGGATGACTTTTCTGTTGGCTTCAACAACTTGCAAAATAAATTGCTTTTCTTCCTCGTTTTTTGTCAGCAGTCTATTATATTCCTCAAATAGTTTAACTCTGCGTTCTGCAGTATCGTTGACCACACGCAAGTCATTAATGCGCTGCTTACCCTTCTGGTATTCAGTATTATCATTCCACTGTTCTAGAGGAAGAACTAGAAATGAGTTGCCTTGGGTAGCTTTGTAGGCAGGTTCTGTGAACGCCTTGTGGAAAATTGACCCAAGCTGACACCTTCATTTTGGAGCAATGATGGATCACCTCGAACATGTCGCTCACTAGGTTCTATTCCAAAACCTGTTATTATTTTCTGTTTCTCAATTGGTGACACTTCATCGGAAAGCAATGCCAGGCTGGCAGTCACATCAGACAGATACCACATGTGATTCTGGAGAATTTTTTGTGCTGCAATACGGATGTCGTAATCAACAGACTGATATTGCTGCAGGTCCTTCCAGAGCAAAAGATCTCCTCCAGGTGCTTCCGCTGCACTGGGTGCTTGAATCCAGGACTTTGTGTAGAACAAGGTTCCAGATTGTACAAATCGTTTGAGTTGGCTCTCTTGATTGGATGTAAGACTGAAAATGTCTCTCTGTTGACGGAAGATGTAAATTTTGATGGCATAGATCAGCTTAGCCATCCATCTAGCATGATGTACAGGGCCTGGTGCTCTCCAGTGAATGGTTTTTTGGTGGATGTCCTAAGATGATCATTGTCAGTTCAATAAGTTCTTCATAATCATCTCTGACCTGGGACTTCAAGTCAACGAAATTTGTTAGGAAACTCACCATGTTTTCTTGGAAAACATCAGTGCTTGAAAGCAGTTCCAACTTACTATACTTGTCAAGCTTTATGCGTCCCCAAACTTCTTTAAATCTTTTGAAGATAGGTATGTTTGGTGAGTTAGAGGGACCGCAACACAAATTAAAAACATGTGCCAATACCAGTTCAAGAACATGATGACGACATGCCAGCCACAATAGTTCTCGACCAATACGATTCTCAAGCAGTACACAATCTCCATTGAAACGACCAGTGTTGACAGAAGTGGTGTCGAAGCTCATAGCCTGGATGCTTTCTACCAGTGCCCACTGTTCTAACTGACCATAAAATAGCATCCGAAGCATTCTCTCCTGTCCCTGATGTTAGTTTAGGTACACCTAGTAATTCTTCACTGCCATCACCAGAAACCTGCATCGGCAAGCGGTCAACTTCTCCAAGACCCAGGATTTCAGGTAAGATTTTTCCATCCCAGTGTAGAACTACAGGATAGTCAGGCTTGAATGAAACTTTTATATATGCTGCTTGTTTACACCTGGCTTTCTTTCTGACTCTTTGTATGGTACTTCGTGAAACTGTCAATGACGAAGGATCATGTCCCATTGCTGCAGTAATAGGAATCATCAATCGCAAAGCTTCACGATCAGACGTTAGGTTGCGATCCAAGGCACTGGTAACATGCTTAGTGAACAAGGAAGTATGATACCCAATCTCCGTCTTGTTTGTCCGTTTTTAGTTGAGCTTGGACGGTTCATATTCATCTAGGACTTCAAATTTATTGGATGATTCACAGCTCTCTGTTTCATTTTCACCTGCTTCACCTTCTATAGTTTGTTGCTGTCGTTTTTCCTCTTTCTGTTTACGAAGTAGCTGTTTCTGTTTGTGATGGACTCGTTCCTGCTGTGCTGCCATCTCTTTATCTTCACCACTCATAAACATTATATTTCTTGATTTTCCGTCTGCACAATTTTCAAAAAAACAACAGGAAGTCATGTATCTAAACTGAGAACAGGCCAGCATGGAATAGTTCATAAGTGTGAAAAAACGTTTATACTTCCACCAGTCAACAAAATCGAGTAAAATGCCGTAAAAGTTAAAACAAAGAGGCCTGTGAGCATCCCCTTCTACTTGGAATTTAGTTGTAAAATTTTAACAGTATACTACCTAAGGCAAAAGGAACTTAAAAAAAGGGTGCCCCGGTATGTGGCACGAAGTTGGATTTTTTGGGCCACCCTAATCTACACCACTCGGCCATCCGTACCAAAATGAAACTGGTACATTTGTGGAGTCCAATAATCTGAATATTTCAACCTTCACCCATCCTTTGTACAAGCATGGCTATTTCTATTTCGTTATCAAAATGGTTTGGGTTATTATTTCTCCTTCACCTATCTCTTCCTTGCTAAAAACGAATTTGTTTTTTACAAGTTAGATGATAATATTTACGAGTAATTTTTTTTTGCGTCCATCAAAATAAATACAAAAATCAATACTCTAGCCTAATTGCTGAAACAAAAATGTTGATAAAGTAGAATTAAAGAGAAAATGCAATCTGATCAACAGTAAATACACACACACACACACATATATATATATATATATATATATATATATATATATATATATATAGAGAGAGAGAGAGAGAGAGATAGATAGATATATAGATATATAGATAGATAGATTAGATATATATATATATATATATATATAGATAGATAGATAGATAGATAGATAGATAGATAGATAGATAGATAGATAGATAGATAGATAGATAGATAGATAGATAGATAGATAGATAGATAGATAGATAGATAGATAGATAGATAGATAGATAGATGGATGGATAGATAGATAGATAGATAGATAGATAGATAGATAGATAGATAGATAGATAGATAGATAGATAGATAGATAGATAGATAGATAGATAGATAGATAGATAGATAGATAGATAGATAGATAGATAGATAGATAGATAGATAGATAAAGAATTTTTTTAAAGGGTTGGTGGATGTTGATCTTATTAGAGGGGCACGGCGAAAAAATTAGGTTAGAAAAACTGTTTTACACAACCCTGTTCTTAATTTTTAGACATGTACAATGTACATTACATAAAAATATTTGTAGTTTTCAGCTTTAAGTGACAGATTTAACTATGTTACCTTCCCTGGTCCTCGATTTCTGAAGATAACTAGGACTCGAATTTATATTAGTATTTTTTTTTTCAATGTCTCTCTGTATACAATTTTCATTTTTACTTAAGTCCCATTAGCCTCATTCTAACAAGATTCAATTATTAATTTACTGTTAATTGAATAATGCTACACTGTACAATTTTCAGTAAAACTGTCAATAGTTTCTGTTAGTATAATTTTTCAGGTTGACAAGATCTTCCAAGGAATTAGTGGAGTGAATTTCAGAATCCACATAAGACTGTGTAAAGTCTATATTACTCAGGTCAGTTGTTGAGCATTTTACATTGTTAGTTTCCGTTTGGTTTGTTTAACATTTCCACCAACACATTACTTAGACGTATATGAAAAACATATTTATACAAAGAAAATTAATAAAACATGATGCTTGTGGATTGATATTTAATAGACTGGTAGGGAGTGCGTTGATAATCAAATCTCACTTTTTTTGAGGTTATCAAATATGTGCAGGATTTTTTTATTTATTTACATCATATTTCTTGTACTAACTGAATCCTGCTAAATCTTTGCACAAAAATTGACCATAATTAACTATGAAATTATTATGAGAAAGTCAATCTAATTATATGTTTCAAATTATGTTATGTTATGAATGAAATATGGAGACATTGTTTCTCTTTTCTTGAACAACTTAAAAATGAAAATGTTTAAAATAATGTGGGAAATAAAAAAACGTATTCGTGACTGGAAATTGACTATTTGATCGTTTTATTTACACTCTGGAAAAGAGAGGTTTTTATTTATAATTGTATTGCCAAAGTGCTATTTTCAACATACACATTATCTAAGTAATAGTCTGATTTACATAGTCTTAATCTGAAATTAAAAAAAAAATAAAGCAGCATTTAGTTTAAAAATAAACTAATATAATTACTGAGAATTTATTTTTCTGTGACGTAAAATATTTTGCTGATTCTTTTTAATTAGATCGGTTTTCAAAAAGAATTTTATGTTCAAAATTTGTTACGATGAGCGCGGAAATTTAGATCTTGGGAGAATTTACGTTTATTACAATTGTTTTCTTTTGACGTTTTTAAAATCTACCTGTTTTAAAAAAAAGTCTTCATTTTAAAACCACAGAAGCTATTAAAAATGTACATTTGTTTAAAAAAAAAATTTATTGAATTAAGTTGCAGGCAAGAAGACATCAACATTTTAAACAGGAAACAGTTTAAATTATTTTTAATTCATTAAGAATTTATTTATATTTTGTGTTCAAACATTTGAAACAAATTTTAAAGTGATGGTCTTTTTACATGATTAGGGAATATATTTTTATTTTCCAGTCATCCCTTCTATGTCCTGTACAGTTGTCGGACTATGTCCTGTACAGTTGTCGGACTATGTCCTGTACAGTTGTCGGAATATGTCCTGTACAGTTGTCGGACTATGTTATGTACAGTTGACGGACTATGTCCAGTGCAGTAATCGGACTATGTCTCTACAGTTGTCGGACTATGTCCCTACAGTTGTCGGACTGTGTCTCTACAGTTGTCGGACTATGTCCTGTACAGTTGTCGGACTATGTCCTGTACAGTTTTCGGACTATGTTATGTACAGTTGACGGACTATGTCCAGTGCAGTTGTCGGACTATGTTCTGTACAGTTGTCGGACTATGTCTCTACAGTTGTCGGACTATGTCCTGTACAGTTGTCGGACTATGTCCTGTACAGTTTTCGGACTATGTTATGTACAGTTGACGGACTATGTCCAGTGCAGTTGTCGGACTATGTTCTGTACAGTTGTCGGACTATGTTATGTACAGTTGACGGACTATGTCCAGTGCAGTTGTCGGACTATGTCCTGTACAGTTGTCGGACTATGTCCTGTACAGTTGACGGACTATGTCCTGTGCAGTTGTCTATACTGGTGTCCCGACAATGTCCAGCACAGTTCTACTTTATATATCGCACTATCGAAAATATTGAGGATGAAAAAAAAATATTAGTGGTTCATTTAATTTACAGGGACATTTGACATCTATTTTAATTATTTAGAATTATTGTCAGGAAAATATATAAAATGCATTGCAATCTTTCGTTTAGTTAGCTTTGTTTTCATCATTTTCTTATTTTCACATCTAAATAATGTTTTTTTCCCTAGACTATTTCTGCCTCGTATTTCATTGACAAACTAACAATGGACGACATCATCAGTACTGAGTCAGCTCTCCCTGCTTTACAGAAATTTGTTACTGGCGATGGAAGCAGCTTTGTAGGAGACTATGACCACGTTATGTTGTTTACAGGGTGAGTACATTGTAGGTTACTTTGACCACGTTATGTTTTTTACAAGGTGAGTACATTGTAGGTGCCTATGACCATGTTATGTTTTTTACAAGGTGAGTACAATGTAAGTGCCTATGACCACGTTGTGTTTTTTGCAAGGTGAGTACATTGTAGGTGCCTATGACCATGTTATGTTTTTTACAAGGTGAGTACATTGTAGGTGCCTATGACCACGTTATGTTTTTACAAGGTGAGTACATTGTACGTGCCTATGACCATGTTATGTTGTTTATAAGGTGAGTACATTGTATGTGCCTATAACCATGTTATGTTGTTTACAGGGTGAGTACATTGTAGGTGCCTATGACCATGTTATGTTGTTTACAGGGTGAGTACATTGTAGGTGCCTATGACCATGTTATGTTGTTTATAAGGTGAGTACATTGTAGGTGCCTATGACCATGTTATGTTGTTTATAAGGTGAGTACATTGTAGGTGCCTATGACCATGTTATTTTGTTTACAGTGTGAGTACATTGTAGGTTATTTTGACCACGTTATGCTTATTTCAGGTGATTATCTGTGATAAAGTTATGTTGTTTACAAAGTAGCTGAATATAGCTACTATACACCATTTTCTTGGTAAAATCGTATTTTAAGTGTTGCAATTGTTATGACATTCATGATAATAACTGCTCCATGTTAATTATAAAAAAAAATTCTAAAAAAGCATTAAAATGCAATTTTTAATAAAAATAAGACAACTATATTCTAAATAAATTACTGTCAGCTACCTATTTAGATGACTATTATTGTTTTCTTTCAGACACATATTGAGCGAAACTGTATTGTTTAACTAATACGGCAGCTGCCAACTAAGAATTGTTTTTTTGAAAAATTAATTAAAGCGCACTGGTTTTTACTAAACTATACATGACTTGATTAGAGAGGTCCTGTGGGCCCATTGGGTCATTTCTTGTTAGCAACTGCATTCAATGATTTTTACGCATCTCAAAAAAACAAAATAGCATTCACAAATGTAACAAATAATATAGTACTTGTACTTTTAAATATTTCATGCCTACAACCAATTAGGGCATCACGTAAAAATTAACGCACCAATGTTTCAGTTTAAATTGCCAATATTCGGCCAAAATGCCTTCACAATTTACGCATCGTCCTCTTCTAAACATTCAATATTTATGTGTCGACTGCTAGATCACACAAGTATAGCAACAATGTGCGAATACGTACCTATACTTAGTAGCTCGATTCGGCCCTTCCGTTGGCGATAAACATACAATTGGGTTATAATTAGTTTTCTATCCGTGCATCGGGTGCTTCAACTAAAAAAAATTCCCTGCTCCTAACCTCTTTCTATACAACAATATACCCAATGGCCCTCTCTATATGAGCCCTTGTGGTATTTACTATCTCTTCCCTATCTCTTCTGTGTTTCCCATCTCTTCTGTGTTTCCCATCTCTTCTGTGTTTCCCATCTCTTCTGTGTTTTAACTAGGCATTTCACGAGATTTAAAAATATCAATCTTTCTATTGAAATGTATACACTGTCAAAAAATAATAATATTAAAAAATGTAATAACTATATTAATATTTAAAATATAGAGGTAAAACTACGTATATGTTAGAGCTGGACTTACAAAAACAATCAATATTTGAAATATATTTTTATCTCGACAATAAACAGAAATGAGCGATGAATTTTCCTTACATGAAACGTTAAAGATTAGGCTACTTACACAACTGACGGAATTTCATTTCGTTTGGTATATTTGTCATGATACAGGTCTCATTTTATTTAGAATAAAGAATATAAAAGTATTTATTAATACAAAACCAAAGTTTTCTTTCTATTTCAGATACGATGTAAAAAGCAGTGGCGATCGCCAGTATATAGGTAAGAATAATCTATTTCTAGTTTTGTATAATATACATATGTGTGTGTGTCACCGAATTACTTCATTATTATTGTCTTCCAACACCACCCATCTACCCTGGCCTGTCCCAGCTATAAAACTTTACATCACAAAGTCGTCCAAATGTTGCATGTATCCCAAGTTTAGTATTAATTTCCCCCAGAGCAATTCTATATCCGTAATCATAATTTTGATTCGATCCAGTCACCATTTCTCACTATTTCTTCCTCTCTGTAAGATTTGCAATCTTGCACTGTAAACAGACAGTTTATCTAAAATATTCAAATATATTCCACAATGTTCTAAAATATTCTTGAATATATATTTTATATTTGCACCTGTAAACAGAAAATAAAATATAAAAATAATAAATTAATTATAAATAGTAAACGCGCACCACGCTGAAGTGAGTTCCTCAGTATAGCTGGGATCATAACAAAGAAAAAAATTAACAACCATCTGTAAATGCCTTGTTTATAAACAAATGGAAACAGCTGACTTGAATGTGCTTAAAAGCAGTCTAGAAAGTCCGATAAAAATTCAGTGTGAAATTGAAACCGAGAGTCAAACTGCGCGATGTGTGAAAAAATAAAAGGTGGAGTACATTTTTTCAATTAAAAAAAATTAATGTTGCTACTGTCATCTATATGCTAATTGTTGCTACTGTCATCTACATACGATTGTTGCTACTGTCATCTACATACAATTGTTGCTACTGTCATCTACATACAATTGTTGCTACTAATAATAACACAATTATTGCTACTGTCATCTACATACAATTGTTGCTTTACTGTCATCTACATACAATTGTTGCTACTGTCATCTACATACAATTGTTACTACTATGTCATACAATTGTTGCTACTGTCATCTACATACAATTGTTATACTGTCATCTACATACAATTATTGCTACTGTCATCTACATACAATTGTTGCTACTGTCATCTACATACAATTGTTGCTACTGTCATCTACATACAATTATTCTCATCTACATACAATTGTTGCTACTATTATCCATACAATTGTTGCTACTGTCGTATTTGTACAATTGTTGCTACTGTCATCTACATATGATATTGCTACTGTCATCTACATACAATTGTTGCTACTGTCATCTACATACAATTGTTGCTACTATCATCTACATACAATTGTTGCTACTGTCATCTACACACAATTGTTGCTACTGTAAATCTACACACAATTGTTGCTACTGTCATCTACACATGCAGATGTTGCTACTTTCATCTACATACAATTGTTGCTACTGTCATCTACATACAATTGTTGCTACTGTCATCTACATACAATTGTTCCTCGAATGTAAGGGGTTTCAGTTTCGTTACGAAAAATAATGAAAATAGTTATTATCCTGTGACGGGGCCGACGTTACCGTGTGGCTGGAATCACCTCCTCATCGTCAAGGCCTCACCATAGGATCACCCTCATTATCGGAGAACATCGAACATCGCGGACAGGATATAAGAAGGATCAATTTGTGTGTTAGTCAACCCCACTATCTGGAGAACATCGAACATCGCGGACCGGGATCACCGAGGATCAACCAATGAAGTCAAGGAACATAATTTACTATTGTGTATTTCTTTTATATGTAAGTTGGCATATTTTTTTTATATATTTATTATTTAGAATATTGTATTATTGATATCTGGTGTAATATTTCTGTTTATTTATTTCTGATGAATTGTATACAGTAGAGGTTAAAATAGGGTCCACCACTGAGCAGCCAAAACATTTGGTATTTGCTGGTTACTTTGAAAAAGATTATTGTATTTATTTAGTTATTACTTGTATGTTGATGACATTATAGAGTATTTTTTTTGTATGAACATATAGTATCAAACATTTCTTTTATTAGTTATAATTGGGTTTGTTTACTGCCATGTCATCAATTTCAATATTATTGAAGATGGTAAGGCACTTGGCCTTACAGGCAAAAAGTTACAAACCTGGGTATCTGTAGAGAGAGAGAGAGGGTGGAAAAGAAAGAGATGGAAAGAGAAAAACAGAAAGAGAGGTAAGGAAAGAAAAAACTGGAAAGGGAAAGAGGAGAGGAAAGAATGGAAAAGAGGAAAGAAAGAGAGGGAAGAAAACAGAAAGGGGAAGAAAGACTGGAAAAAGAACAGAGAGGGATGAAAGAGCCGTAGTTCGGGAAGCTAGAATGCAAGCAGTCCTGAAGGAAAGAAGCGCCTGGAGCACAACAGGAGCAGGAGAATGTCAGCTACCCCTGGAGTCAGTGTGGAGGGCGATAAAATGACACCATCCTCCAAGCTAGGGAATTTTACTGGTGAATTTTTTTCAAACAAATGTATAGAAGAGACAAAAAAGAAGATGAAGAGAAGAAAAAAAAATCGCCCGTGTTAATAGACAATGACAAACTGATGGAAGGATTTAATAAAGTTGATAAGATAAGTGAGGAACATATGTACAATGTTACTAGATCAATGCAGACTGAGGATGATAAACTTATGATAGAGATAGCATACGTGAAGAGAAAAATGAGAAGTTAAAATTGGAAAATAAACGTCTCAAGTCAGAGAAAGGAAAAATTACAAAGCAAGAACTAGAATAAATTGATATTAGACACAGAAACAGAGCAATCTTACCAACAAGCATCCTGCACTACATTGAAAGACCTACACTACATTGGAAGACCTACACTACATTGGAAGACCTACACTACATGTAAGACCTACACTACTACCATTGGAAGACCTACACTACATTGGAAGACCTACACTACATTGGAAGACCTACCAATTAGGGTAGAAGCAATAGAAAGGATTGTACATAAACTTGTTAAGAAAATAGAATCAGGCGATGTGGTTACAGCTTATCAAACAAAGATTAATGGAAGTTTGAAGGATAAAATTAACAGATTGGATAAAGTAGAATCGTCAGTTGGAGATAAAGACGCCAATTATATCAAAGTAGCCAAGAGAACCATATCCAGAAATAGAGATGGTAAATTAATTAATCAAGATAATAAGGCATGAGCAAACACGTAAATAAAGAAATCCAACATAAATCATGTACTGCAAGATGATGCAAAACACTCGGTTTACCACTGAATGTCATAGAGAAGAACTTATATCAATGAATAACCAAACCTCAAGAATTATAACACTGAAAGAAGAAAGAACCCTAACTCTTATTGTCAAAAAGAGACAAAAACTACATTGTACCCAGTGAAAGTCAAAAGAAACAAAGAAGGTATTAAGAAGTACAAATCAAAAATCTGGACGTAATGGCGATCAAACCAGAGAAACAAATAGATGGTCGTATGGCAAAGAAAATAAAAAAGAAATGAAAACCGTCAATTCGGAAGGACCAACCAATTAATCGATACAACCATTTTAACACAGTTAGACATTACAACTTATAATAGTTGCAGTAGGTATCCCATAAAAATCCATGTTAGACATGTAGTAAATTTTAATGAGCCAGAATTTATCCCTCATTACCACTGTTCATGTAGGACATGTTTGTTGAAGTGTTGCAAGAATGACTGCAATATTTATGATCAGGGTGGAAAAGAGCGAACTATGGTTTTCATTCCAACCACGGAAAAGAAATATTAATGGGGTGGAGAGATTTTAATATTTTTCTTGACCAAACTATGTCCTAGCGGTAAGAAATTTGGTTCACCATAATATATATTTCTGTATATTATTATGTTCATATGATGAGATGTTTGCATGTATATATGTATATGATGACATAATATGTTTAATAATATTTGTTGATATGAATGAAAAAAAAGAGAAGTCACTTGAAAATAAAAATGAAGAATAACTAGTGACATGAAAAAAAAAGATCACCTGAAAAAAAGAAAAAGAAAAAATATACAAGTGACATGAAAGAAAACAAAAAAATTAACAAGTCACATAGAAAAAAAATATAAATAAATAATAAATATCAGTGACGAAAAAGAGAAAAAAAATGATGAGAAATTTGAATTTAATTCAATATAACTGTATATCAGTTGATGATATTTATTATATTGTTTGCATGTATTGATTTATAATTCTATGCAATACTGATTTGATGGATATTGTATAATTTATTTTGGTTGTTATGGATAGTTTTGGTGCATGTTCTATGATTGAACTGTGTTTCATGTGGCTTCCTGTTGTCACGGCATTAATTGGTTTGCAGCAGTTACATCATGCTTGGGTAGGGGAGGAATGTGGAGAAATAATATAGTCTAAGTTTGATGACGCAATTCGGTAGGCTCCACCAACCGCAGTAGCTATGGCGTCATTCCGCCATCTTGTGTTGTAGTTTATTGTAGATTTTAGTGTATACGTCATTTGGTACAAATGACGCATATTTAACCGACAGTTGGGAGCACATGCTTTGTTTATAGTCAACAGTCGAGCTCTGGGCATCGCGGATGCGGATGCATGTTCTAGTAGAGTCTAGCTTTGGGCATCGATGTAGATGGATGCATGGTTACAGTTTGCTATTGTATTTCTCCTGAAGGTTCCTTTATGTCCAGTTTTATGTTCAAGTATTAAATGATTTGATGTTACTTCACTGGAGTTAACTTCATAAATTGAGTTGTCTGAATTATTACACCTTCTACAAGTATTATCATTATAAGGACCCGTAACAGTTAGTATCTGTGTACATGTACACCAATGGATAGGCCAGCCGTATTCGCCTTATTGACCTAACCTTGTCCTGTATAGTATGACAGCAACACATCACATTTTTCCTTTATTTCAACAAGGTCTTTTCTTTTCTTCTCCACTTTACTCATGAAATTAATGCAAAGTGTTTTGACTTTTGACGAACGCTCTTTTTAGAGTATTTTCGAAAAAAAATGCTCTATTGTCCCCGTTTTGTCTGGCCGTCCGTCCGTCCGTCCGTCATCACCCTAGATCTCAACAACCATAAGTCCTAGACCCGTTATATATATCATTTTGTAGGCCTTGGCCTGCCAAGAAATAACTTTTTTTTCCATTTCGCGATCTGACCTCTCAGGGCCGTAAAGGGGCCTTAGTACCGTTTTTTACTATATAAGCTATATTAATAAAGGAGCGCTATATCTCAGCAACTATAAGTCCTAGACCCATGATGTATATATCATTTTGTAGGTCTTGGCCTGCCATGTGTACATCAGAGGATATTTGCGATAGGACCTCTGAGGGCCGGGCTTCAGGAGCTCCTAAGGGGCTTATATATTATATATATACACCTTGTACGTTCAATAACCCGTTCATTTGGTGCGAAATACTGCAGCGTAGTTCTTGAAGATTTATTAAGAAACTCATCAAATGAAATAGTAAGCTTGTGTTCTGAGTTTAATTTAAAGTATCAGAGCTATGCAACAATTAATAGAGTTTCAGACAGTTATTCAGCTATAATTAGAATGTTTTCAATTATGGGTCCTATTTCAGTAACCACAAACCGTAACGTAGTTGGTTAAAAATAATTTTTCAAATATAAAGAAACGTCTTTATAATATTTTTTTACAGATATATTACATTTCTTTACAATTGAATTTATAAACATTTCCAAAATTTACAAATATTTACTGAAAGGTAACAAACGTACTGATACATAACACGAAAATGCGCTAACACGTCCTGTGTCCAGAATGGAACAGGCTTAATTGCTTGTTTTTACCCCTCGCCCCTTTTCGCTTACCCAAAGTCATCCCTTTTTTTTTACCTTTCCCTGTCACACTTCGCCCCCCCAAGCTAAGTTATAAGTGAACTTAAGTTATAAGGGAACGCCCCTTAAAGACAAACTCCATATGATGCATACAATCCATGTATAAACCGTCTTATAAGAGAAAGAAATCATGGGGCACATATTTAGCTTTTCTTATTAATGTCGATTCTGCGCCTGGTTTAAGATAGTTAATCAAAGAGAGCTTTTGTGCATTTCTTGAAAAAACATGTTGCCACTGAGTGTTAAAGGCTGCAAAACAATATTTTCTATCTATGATGGTCATAAATATTTTTAAAAGGCCCAAGTTCCCACCCCTGGTATAGAGTCTGATATTTCGGTGCTCCATCTAGCTGGGTGCCATTGCTGGAGCGCAAGCCGCGGTACCTTTTCTAAGCTACTGGGCCCAACAATAGTTGACGGCATTCCTGAGATGAGTTGAATCATTTGAAGATGTATGGCATAATATTTAGGAGTGTAGAGAGATGCCTCTAAGTTTATTTAAGATATGATCCTACTAATTAGGAGATATACGGCAAAGACATTCTTACTTTTGTTTTTTTTATTTATTTATTTTTGACCTTTTGCAAAAAATACTGGTAAAATAACTTTACTATTACAGTTTACATTATTCTATCACGTAAATTAAATAGTAAAGAAAAGAGTAGAGTCTTAAATGGATTATTCTTTTATTGTTGTCAAGTTTTAAGAGTTGAAATGGTTTAAACAAAGAAAAAAATGGTAATTTGGGTGACTATACAAAAAAACTAGTACCTCGATTCTACACAATGAATAGAAAATTAAACAATTAATCTCTAACCCAATAAAACTGCTCTATCTTACCACGTCATTTATTTATCTAAGGGACATCGCCATGTTATTTTCATAGGCTCGAAATAACAAATGGTATCAACAACATGCGATACACTTGAACAAGCAAGTATTTATCAACATGTACGATATTTTTTTTTTTTTTTTTTTTTTTTTTTTTTTTTTTTTTTTTTTTTTTTTTTTTTTTTTTTTTTTTTTTTTTTTTTTTTTTTTTTATGTACGATACAACTGACAACAAAGTGTAATCAACATGTACGATGCAATAGACCAACAAAATGGTATCAACACGGTTCTTGCGTACGCAAGACAACAAGTGTTATATCAACATTTTTTTTTTTTTTTTTTATGTACGATACAACTGACAATAAGTGTAATCAACATGTACGATACAATAGACAACAAATGGTATCAACATGTACGATACACCAGACAACAAGTGTTATCAACATGTACGATACACCAGACAACAAATGGTATCAACATGTACGATACACCAGACAACAAATGTTATCAACATGTACGATACGCCAGACAACAAATGTTATCAACATGTACGATACACCAGACAACAAATGGTATCAACATGTACGATACACCAGACAGCAAGTGTTATCAACATGTACGATACACCAGACAACAAATGTTATCAACATGTACGATACACCTGACAACAAGTGTTATCAACATGTACGATACACCAGACAACAAATATTATCAAGATGCGTCTGTTGGGTGTTGATATCTAAACCCTTATAACTTCTACTTTAAATAACCCTCTGATCATGGATACTGTTATAGCGATGACTGTTAACATGTCTGAGAGTACAATAGTACCTATAACGAAAAATATAAACATAATTCCAACATATCCCATGGTAGTACTGGACGGCCTGTCATCTACCTGACTGGACAATTGTAAACGAGTGGACAGAAGATTTTTCTTTTCCACTTGGATGTTACTGGTCAGTTCCCTGACATATTGTGTCAGCTGTTCCCTTGACGTATTTTGACATAGACGCTTAGATGAACATGAACAAGGGCAGAAGTTCATGGGATTTGAGGTCACACAGGAATGGCCATTGGTGGACAACTGATAGCCGTATGGACATCTACAGTAATAGGATCCAGCTGTATTAAGACAGTTAAATTCACATAAGCTGCTGTTTAGACTACATTCGTCTATATCTAGACAAGACTTGTGGTTAGTTTGGTCAAGAATGTATCCCATTCTGCAGGCACAGTTGTATGATCCTATAGAATTGTTACAGATGTGGTCACATAGGATATACTTTGGGTAGCAGCTGCTTGACTGTGAGGTGCAACTGGTTTGTGCTGAGCCCGTTGGATCAGTGCATACAGGGTCACAATGTGTCGCCATTTCACTGCATTCATCGTAGTCGATGCAGGAGGTCAAGTCAGTGGAATCAAGGTGATAACCAGCTTCACACCAGCAGTAATATGATCCGTCCGTGTTGGTACAATTATGGTCACAGGTAACGATGACACATTCGTCTACATCCAGGCACGTGACATTGTCAGCTGACAGCGTGAAGCCTACGTCACACGTACAGGTGTAGCTACCATTAAGGTTAAGACAGTGTTGAGTACAGTTGTTGTGAGCGATCTCCTGGCACTCGTCAATGTCCAGACAAGTTGTCAAGTCAGGCTGTAGTGTATACCCATTGTCACAGCTACAGTTATACCATCCTTCGGCGTTGTGGCATTTCTGTGTGCAGCCGTGTGCCTCTTCTTGGCATTCATCAACATCCACGCATAGTTCAGATTTAGCTCTATACCCCTTCCGACATCCGCATTGGTATCCGCCCTGTGTATTGACACACACCCCTGAACAGTTCGATGATCTATCGGCACACTCGTCCACATCTGTACATGACCTGTTATCTGCCTGGAGTGTATAGCCGTCATAACAACGGCAATAGTAGGAACCCACCAAGTTGGTGCAACTCTGCTGACACACAGACATATCACACTCGTTGATGTCAAAACAATTGAGATGGTCGTCAGCCAAAAGAAAGCCATCACGACAGGTGCAGGTATAGCTGGTGGCGGTTCTCAGACACGTCTGCTGACATGGATTCGACAAACACTCGTCTGTCTTGGTGCAATTAACTCGGTTCAACGACAGAGCGTACCCTTCATTGCAGCTACAGAAGAATGACCCCATATTATTATTGCAAATTTGCTCACATGGTCTCGGGCTATTGCTGCACTCGTCAATGTCTGCGCATGTTAGATGGTCATCTGTCAGAACATAGCCAGAATGACATGCGCATCGGAATGACCCGACAGTATTGACGCAGGTGTGCTGACATGGCTGACCGTGCAGACCACATTCATCAACATCAACACAGGAGTAGTTATCATAACCTGGTGTGTAGCCCGCGTCACACCTACAGTAATACGAGCCAACTGTGTTGACACAAATCTGTTGACACTGCTCTGTTTTCAATTTACATTCATCAACATCTTCGCATGACTTTGTCGTCGCATTGAATGTGTAACCAGCGACGCAGTCGTAATTCGCGATCGTGTCCCCGCAACTCGAATAACATTTCGCAGCTCCTATTGGGCATTGTGGTATTGCCTTGCAAAGAAATGCGAAACTTTTCGAACAGTCATAATCTGCCAGGCCAGGTGATAAAGACGTTTTTAATCTTATCCTAGCACAACAAGTCTTAGAAATGTAAAGGCACTCATAGGCTGGCTCCCCGTATGCCCACACTGAAGAGTTGAACGACTCATACCTCCACTGGAACCTATATTTATAATCGTAGACTGTCGCTGTGAAAGTGACCCATGTTTGTCTGGCCAGACTAGAGTTGGTTGACATAGTTTTGTAAACTCTGATATACTCTTCGTTAGTACTAAAAAATGCCAGTTCGGCCCCGATAGACTTGCAGTGTTGTCTGGATTCGGACAGAGAGTAATAGCTGTCCTTGGACAAACAGTAGATATTGCTACTGATATTTAAAGAGATAAAATTAGATGAATTCAGACTATGCGTTTTCTTCAACGGGTCTGTGGAAAGATAATGTTTCAGTCACTTATCTTTTAAATATGAAATACATGTTGCTGTTTTTTTTTTTTAAATAAACTATTAAAATAAAATGTAGAAAAACAAAATAACTACAAAATACTTTTATTAAGATGAACTTAGACGAAAAAACTTATTTCCTTTGGCTTATATCCTACTAGGATGGGTGGTCGTGCTGTGTTGAGCACTCGACTGTCGACCAGAAGTGTCCCGGGTTAGAACGTCTGTGAGAACCTTGCTATTTTCTCAGGTCCTGGTGAAAGTCCCCCTCAAGTCCAACCAGGTATAAATGGGTACCTGACTTTGGTGCTTTAGGGAACATTATTTCTTTACAGTATATCAAATGAGTGTTTAAAGAAATTATGTTGAATCATAAAAGAGTGAGTGGCAATATTGATATTATATGTTGAAATTTTTGCCATTTTTTAGTCAATATAAATTCTAACAATATCATTTGTATAATCTAAGCTTTCGGAAATATGATTTCACTTTATAATATTTTATTACAAACTTTAAGTCTATTCGTCTGGTAGTACTATTTCAAATCTATTCCCAAGCTTAGGAAAGAAAAAATTGAGATCAATTTTCACAAACTTCTCGATGCAGAATCGATTTAGAATTTAGAATAATTGTTTATTTTCTATGATAATACAATATTTTAAAACTTTCACGTCAATTGATGAATTTTTTATGAAGTCCGAAGCTAACGACTTAAAACAAAAACTGTTTATATAAAGTGAGCAAACAGGACTGAGGCAATGCCTTCTCAAGATTAGCAGAAGTTGATTAAAGTGCAGAGTGCATTTGTAATAAAAGTCTATTTTGAAAAAAAAATATCTTGAATTGGATTGTAAACATTTTGTTTTTGTTTATATTGTTACTACAAATACTGTTTACTTAGTGTAAACATGAAAGAATTTTTTTTTAATCTGAAAAAGTGTATCAGATTTGCTTAAATTGTAAATCTGGAGTATGAATGTGCCTTCACTATAACTGGTTTAAACTTGATGTAAATAAATCTTTTATTTTCTTTATGCGTTAATTAATGTTCCATTTATAAACAAAACTGAAAGTTTTCAGCATCTTAAAAAACAACAACAGCAGATCATAGATACAGAACGCACACCGGTATATAAATAGTCCTCGGTTTTATGCTAATATCTCTCACGCCATTGTTGCTATTTACTTTTGTTTCCAATGACGCTTTCCGTTCACGGACACACATAGACCAATTTACACCACTTTGTTGTTTTTTCTCAAGACATGAAATACGAATCAAAAAGCTTTCAATTTGCTTTATAAATTAAAAAAAAGATAATATATTATTTAATTTTTGAGTTCTTTTTTTCTTTTTAGTAGCTAAATTCATGTGTCAATTATGATATTATTATCTATTTAGAATTAGATGTAGGACTGCTTTCAATAACAAACATTTCTATTCTATGAAGGGACTGATGAGTGTACTTATCATTAATGGCGACGATGAAAACATTGTTTTAAAACGAGGCTTGCTCTATCTGTATAATATTCATAGGTATATAAGACTTATACTGTGCAGTAGACCCTCGGACTACTGGGTTTCAACTTGGTAAACTGTGCCACTTTTTTTTAGAGATCAATTTTTATGTTTAATTGTCATAATAGTACAGAAGGTGGATAACAGAGGGTTTACTGTAATTGAAGTATCAATCTTGAAAAAAAATTTTTTTTTCTTCTTTTCACATTTAACATAACCAGATGTCTTTATTTGCACTACCACCTTTCCAACCCATTTTATTTTTTATTTACTCATAAATAAATTTAAATCATAAAGAATAAAAATTGGAAGAAAATCATTCACAGACATTTTTTTTTATTCTTACAATAAAAGACAACACATGTGAAAACAAATCTGTGCCGAAAACAACAACGGCATTGTTATCTTTTTAGAGCATTTTCGAAAAAAAAAAATGCTCTATTGTCCCCGTTTTGTCTGTCTGTCTGTCTGTCCGTCATCACTCCATGATTTCAAAACCCCTAAGTCCTGAGCCCCCGCGAAATTTTTTTTTTTTGTGGGTTTTGGCCTGCCATGTGCAGAAAAAACCCCTTTTGTGGTTCGGTCTTTGGGGGGCCGTAAAGGGGGCCTATAAAACCCCCTTTTTTACAATAGCCAATATAAAAAGGGAGCGCTCGGATTCAACTCACCTTAAATCTGAGCCCTGTGATGATATATATTATTTTTTAGATGTTTTGCGGTTTTGTAAATTTATATTAATTACAGTTTAGGACATTCGGGGGTAGTAAAAGGGTGGGGGCATAGTATTTATCTTATTTATAAATTTATATTTATTAAGTATGGAACTAAATCACTTCAACTACCATTACTAAATCCCCCATGTTATAATCATCTTGTAGTAATTGTTGGCCTAACTATATTTCAATAGAACACAAATTTATAAGATCACCAATTACTCAATTTTAAAAGTTCTTAATTTAATTTTTTTGTTAAACTTACAAATTAAAATTTTGGAATGTCCTTTTTTATATTTATTTAATTTTATTGCCTGGGCACCTACATTTTTTAAATTTAATGCGAAACGGAAAAGACTTAAATTGCTTGTTTATATATGCAACTGTTAATAAACTGCAATCTTTAATCAAATAATCTTCGTTGACAGAAGTTAAATAAGCTATGTCGGCTATTTAGCCTATATTAAAACTAATTTCAAAACCACACCCACCATGCCTAATTAAGAAGTTAAAAATATTACCAGTAGTATGTAGCACAGAACATTCATTCCAGAGAATACGCATCGTCTATTTGAATTGAATCATCCGAAAGCCACCATATTTGTGTATTTATGTTATGTATACAAAGTGGAGTCGGTATGCATCACCACCGCAGGTGCACTGGCCCTTAGAAAGAGTTTTTTTTTGGGGATTTGGGGTAGGGATTGGGATAAGGATAGGTATGGATATGGTTAGGATAAGGTTTGGAAGGGGTTAGATAGGGTGATGTTAATATGGGTTAGATAGGGATATGGGTAATGTTTTTGGTATAAAAATAAATTATGTAGCTGGGGAACTAAAACATCCAACATGGGATAGAAAAGACGGGGTCAGAGGGAGAGGGGGTGGGCGGTGGGGGGTTTCGGTGGCCCCGGGGTGGTATGTATATTATTACTTAGATGCTACATTATTTAACAGGAAAATAACCTGAGTGGTGGCATTTTTCATAATCATTATTAGAGGAATTTTTAAAGAGTGATGCGCATTCTGTATAATTTGTTTTTTGTGGTAGATGGTAATATCATGCATTTATTTCAAATAATACAAGTTAAATCTATCGTTTTGAAATGTTCTCCTAGAGGCCTACCACTGCTACCAGTATTTTATAAGTATCCTGTATTTTTCTAGGCCTATTCATGTTGTTCAATTCATAGACTTAAATCTATTTAATGAAAGCTTTGTTCTCGTGTCTAATATATCAGTATTTGATATCACTAAGACTTTCCTATGTCTTTTGTACACTTACACTCAACTTGAATATTACGTTGATAGGGTATTACGTTGTAGGCAGGGCCGGCGCCAGAGTATTTGCCGCCCTAGGCGAACCTGTCGCACTCCGCCCCCTACTAAAGGCAACTAAAAAAAACTAATATTTAAAGTAATATTATATCTTTCATGACGGAAAACTATGCTGTCGTTTGTTTCAATAAATTTTTAAGTTGCAACAGAATCTATACAATGTCATGTATAATTGTGTTTTATGGCTATAGGCTACAATCAATACAATGTCATGTATAATTGTGTTTTATGGCTATAGGCTACAATTTCTACAATGTCATGTATAATTGTGTTTTATGGCTATAGGCTACAATAGTAGGCCAATAAAAAAAATCTATAATTAAATTTCAAAACTTTATTTTTCGTGCTTTTGCTTTAGAAAATGTAGAAACGAGTTCCATCAGATCAATGTCTCTAGCACAGTAGCTAATCCGGCAAGTCTTTCTTGTAGCATGAACGTTCTCAAATATGTCTTTATCAGTTTTGAGAAGCTTCGCTCACCACTGGCCACAGAAACTGGAAGTGTCAAGAGGATTCGGAGAGCTATATCCGTGTTGGGTACACTATCTGTTAGATTATTTTTCAATATAAAGTTTAGAACATCCTGTGGCGATGCACACCTTGCAACTCGTCTTGAAATGGCTTTCAGTTCACTGCTTAGATCAAATGCATCAATATCTTTGAAGTCTCCATGTCGCAAAGCTTTCTCAAGATTCAAACATTGTTCCATAACTTCCCTGCTAGTTTTATTTTGAAAACTATGAACATTATACAGGAAACCAAACACCGAACTAACTTTTTGCATCAGAGTGAACCTTTCATCAACTGATTGTATGGCTGTGTCAAGAATAGCGAAGTAAAAGTTTACTTTGAATTTGTCTTTTGAATCATGAATGGGTTCTTCGTCATTTCCTTCATATGGAAATTGTTTCTTCTTCTGATACGGGTTAGTTCGGGTTCGAAAAGTGCTGGAATCTCTAAATTGACTGCGATTTCAGCTGCATCTACCAGTGTTTTTTCATACTCTGTGTCATTTCTGCGGTTGACGAGAAACTTCTTTGTTTCAGCTAGATGATTGATAGCGCCAAGTATATCTAATTCTTTTTTTTGAAGTTCTTTACTACTCATGTTGATCTCAAACAACACGTCATACCACGTCATACCACACAACCAGAGAAACGACAAACTTAAAACTAAAAATGGCTTTTGCAATAACCCGCGCATCGGTTCGTGATGTATTACCAGATGCTCCAGTTAAATTTGTGTCATCCGCAATATCTGTCAGAGCATCGTAGATTTCACTAAGCTGAAAACGAAGAGGCTTTAAAGGATCAATTCGACTTTCCCATCTTGTTTCACTCAGTGGTTTAACAGTGAGATTAGAAACATGTCGAGTTAAAACTTCCCAACGGCGAGTTGATGCAGAAAAAGAATGTATAAACACGTTGCACTAGATCAAAGAAGGTTGTTGCTTCTAAGCAATATTTTGCGGCATCATTTACAGCCAAATTCAAGGTATGTGCACTGCAAGGAACAAACAATGCTCGTGGGTTGACATCTAAAATTCTTCTTTGGACACCATTGGCTTTTCCCTTCATATTGCTGCCATTGTCATAGTATTGACCGCGTAAATTTTCGATAGATAAAGACATCTCTTCTAACTGCTTAAGAATAGTTTCAGTCATGCCAGCACCAGTTGTCTCTTTTAGAGGCACAAAACCCAAGAAATGTTCCTTTACAGATGATGGTGCCACAGTGTCATTTTCTGGACTTGAAATCACATCCACAAAGCGAATGATCATGGTCATTTGTTCAACATGACCAGCATCTGGTGTGCAATCTAGAATTATTGAAAAGTACTTAGCATCACGAGCAGAAGCCAGAATTTTTTTGTTTGATTGCATTGGATAAAAGCTGAATCAATTCATTCTGTATGTCTTTGCATAGGTAATGTACATGGACCATCTTCATCTCTGTGCAATGTACATAGATACTTTAACAACGAATCTCCTTGTTTTGTTACATTTTTTTTTTTTTTCAACCCGTCTTTTACGATACTGTGCACCAGACAATCGTTTTCTCTCTGCCATGGTGGGTTAAAATAACCATTGAAACTGCAAGGTCGAATTTTATTGTGGTTCATTATTTTTCAAAATTTGTAATACATTCTTGAAAAATAAAATAATTACAATTTACATTTACAAATTTAGGACTAAATATCTGAGGACTAAACTTTCAAATGACAATTAACCAATGACGTCTATATATAATATTACTAGATGAAAAAATAATAAATAAAAAAAAAAAAAAAATGTTTCTCTATTGGCTTATGCAATAGAAACAGGCCCATTATTCCAAATAGCGATGACAATGGCATGACGTCATTAACGGTCGTTTACATATTTACATAATCGTTCACATTTGAACGTCGGCCATTTGCAAAATATCTTCCAATTTTAAATAATTGGACTCGGGCAAAAGGCAAAGCGTTATCCCCCTGCTATTAACTAACTTTAATCTTCACAGTCCACTTAAGTAACGTCTTTTAAAAATGAGATCGATCACCGACGTTATTTTTAAGTGCTTTTTAAGTTCAAAAGACACAGATTGGCCGCATTTGAAAACACGTTTAAGCGGAGATTACAGACAGCAGTTACTTGACGTTGTCAAATTTCTCCCCAAATCAAATGATTTGAAATATAACGCAGTTATATAGTATTTACATAAGAAAACTAAATATCTTACCCACAGTATAAGTTGGCAGTCGAGTACCTCTACGACAATTAATTTTCAATTATTTAAATTATTTTTTTAATACCTATATATATATAATTATCTTCTTTGCCCATCCATGCTGGACAACAGCAGCAGCCTGCAAGACGCAATCCTATAAATATAGATAGATGTGTCACGTTTGTGGTTTTCCCGAATACGTCAAAGCATGCATGACGTATTCAACCACGTTCGACAACTCGCGTTGTTTTCTGATTTCTTTTATAAAACCGGATTATTTTAATTTCTAATATGACGTTTTGTCCTTTTATTTAGTGAAATATATTAAGAATTTCAATATTAATAAACTCTTAGCACTAAAATATTATTCAATCCATTTATTACTAAAGGACGTCCATTTTTTTAATATTTCTATTTTTACGTCTTTTACTACCACGGCTGCCGCCCCAGAATTTTTGCCGCCCTAGGCGGCCGCCTTGTCCTGCCTAGTGGTTAAACCGGGCCTGGTTGTATGGTATTACGTTGATAAGATATTACGTTGATGGATATTACGTTGATGGGATATTATGTTGATGGATATTACGTTGATGGGATATTACGTTGATGGGATATTACGTGTATAGGATATTACGTGTATAGGATATTATGTTGATAGGATATTACGTG
Source organism: Bulinus truncatus (assembly GCA_021962125.1). NCBI lineage: Eukaryota > Metazoa > Mollusca > Gastropoda > Planorbidae > Bulinus > Bulinus truncatus. Next base: position 500,475 of record JAGDYQ010000238.1, read on the forward strand.
TATAGGATATTACGTGTATAGGATATTACGTTGATAGGATATTACGTTGATAGGATATTACGTTGATATGAGACTACGAAGAAGGTTGGCCTTAGGCCGATTTGAACGATTGCTCCAAACTGGGCCCCACGCCTATTTATATTAGCATATCACTTTCAGTCATGGCTCTTGTCACGGGCTTTTAAAGATTAGAAAAGGGGCCTCACCAGCATCCGTTAAATTGGGCCCGCAATATTTAAGGCCGGCCCTGTTGATATGATATTACATTGATATAATATTCATGCTCTCAAAAAAGTGAAATGCGAATCGGATGTTGATAAAAGGGGGGAAAAGATTAGCTGTATAGCGTGTTTTCATTTTTCAAACAATTCATCAATAAAACTTACCCAACAGAATCAGAACAATCCAAGGTAAAGTTAAAAAACCCATTTTTTTTTTGTTCAGCTAAAGAATATTTCCAGGTGAAATTTGTGGATATTCTGCGACAAGGAGAAAGATTTGGTTGACTTTACTCTTGACTTAATGGCCGTTTATATCAATAAAATCAATAATTTAACGATGTTAATCTTCATCACCACTGTAAAACATCGAAGTGCTTCCGTGACACGTTGAATAGTAACAGTTGAATGTCTTATTGTATCATTATTGTATATATTGGACTGGATGGTACTTTGAACCATTTATTTATCCGCCTGTAGATATTTCTCATCTTAGTTCAAGCCTAGCACTGTTTCCTGTGTTTTTTTTTTACAAAGTTCACTATAGACATTTATATCAAATGTCCATTACGAACACTGAATGTGTTTCTTTTAAAAAAAAAATGTCTTGTATAATTTATAGACACGCAGTCAACCATAAATGGAAGGTGGGTTTACATTATCTATACCCGGTAATGGTGTCTGTATTGAATATACAATGTATATTATACATTGTATTTCATAGTGTACTTCTGTGAAATAGCAAGTCCTTCGTTTGACAAGAAATACTTTACTTGTGCTCTATAATTAAACTAAACCTCCAAGTTCTCTTCAAGTGAATCGGTTGTCACATAATGTCCAGCATCGAGTGTTTAGCTGACACCATCAACAAATAGCCTACTTTCAACCAATACCTTAAACCAATACCTTCATTCAATACCTTAAACCATTTCCTTCAGCCAATACTTTCAACAAATACAGTCAAGATAAATAAATGGCTGTATTTTATAAAGTCACTATTAGAGAAATTAATAAATAGCGATGTATTTTCATAATGATTACCATTATATTGTAGATTGTAATATCAGATAAGTGGCGAACTACTAACATTTTATCAATGTGATCGTTAATGAAAGTTCCCAAATATCTAGATCAGTGCAGTGAAATCTATTTAATTGGATGGACTGGGCGTTGACCAAGTTGGAGCAGGTATTAGTAAACAAATCTTTTAAATCTCTACCATTTTATCAATATCTTTATTGTTATTTGACTCAAATAGTGGTCTAACTACTATATTTGACACAAATAGTGGACTTACTACTGTATTTGAGTCAAATAGTGGTCTCACTACTGTATTTGAGTCAAATAGTGGTCTTAATATTGTATTTGACTCACATTTAACAATACTAATTATTTAGTCTGCTTGAACTTTAAATTTCACATAGCCGTAAAGTAGAGACCATCCTCTAAACATAGACACATGTAGATATCAATTCTAATGTAGTCTTATAGCTTTAAATTGCGATATTGCAGATACTATTTTACATATACGGATTCAAAGGAATTAATTCCAGTATGAACCTTGGAATTTGTTCAGGTTTTGTTTGCATGTCCCCATGTACATCAAGCTTTTAATGGTCACCTGACTTTAAGTTAGGGGAGTAAAGGCGGCTGGGCGTTGTGCTAACAACACAATCCCTTTATATGCCGAGGTTACTGAAACAGTTCAATTCTACACTTCATCTGCCCCGATGAGCCCTAAGGGGTTTAAGGGAACTTTACTTTTTTTACTTATATTTTCATAGTACCCCATGGCGTATAATAGACAGGAAGTACATTTTCATTGTACCGCAATGGCATATAATAGACAGGAAGTACATTTCCATTGTACCGCAATGACATATAATAGACAGGAAGTACATTTAACTTGTACCGCAATGGCATAAAATAGAGAGGAAGTACTATTCTCATAGTACTACAATGACATATAATAGGGATTGAAGTACATTGCTCATAACATCACCATGTGTTGAGTCAATTGTGCACATTTAGGTGCACAAACGGCAATTCATCCTCTAGTAAAGTATGACATCGTTACGTACCTGTTATGACATGCAATGACATCAGCACAAAGCGTGACACCAAACTATACACTATCGCTTGGTCATGTGACATTATCTCTTTAGAGATGTGTCTTAATCACCACCTAGGGTGTCTGATGATCAGCCATTGGAGCGCATTGACCTATAGGTGTCTGGTGATCAGCCATTGGTGCGCATTGACCTATAGGTGTCTGGTGATCAGCCATTGGTGTGCATTGATCTATAGGTGTCTGGTGATCAGCCATTGGAGCGCATTGACCTATAGGTGTCTGGTGATCAGCCATTGGTGCGCATTGACCTATAGGTGTCTGGTGATCAGCCATTGGTGCGCATTGATCTATAGGTGTTTGGTGATCAGCCATTGGAGCGCAGTGATCTATGAGCGTTTTTTTTCCAATGACGTCATTCTTATGCATCATAGTATCCATATGCTGCTATTAGATATGTGTATAGTGTGTCAGTGAGTCTGTGTTAATACCCTAACCACCGGTTGAGAACAACGAGATATATATTGTGTAAGTGAAAGCGTGCGTTTCTCCTTCAATGAAACATTTGTGTGTATCTGTATCTTCTTTTAGTTTGTGAAGTCCCTGTAAGGAAGCCATGAAATCTCTTTCATCCTATAAATCTCTAAAGGGGTAATTTTTCATAGTGCTCTTCTTTCATAGCCGATAATGCAATGACCATGTAGGCTCCAGTGTCAGTGAAGTTTATGTATCTGTAGATGTATCTGTGTCATTGGGTCTTTCCGTACGTTCAATCAGTAGAAGCAGGTTTTAAACAGGTGTCTGTGAGTCTATATGTGCATCTCCTTTAAATAGATGTGATCTCCTGCCAATAGATATCTGTAAATGTCTGTAAGTTAATGCATGCATCCCTTTTTAATTAATATCTTTTTCTATTTCCTGTAAATCGAGTTGTGTATGTAAGAGTGAGACTGTGTATATCTCCGATACATAGATGTGTCTCCTGTACATAGGTGTGTCTCCTGTACATAGATGTGTCTCGTGTACATAGGTGTGTCTCCTGTACACAGATGTGTCTCCTGTACATAGGTGTGTCTCCTGTACATAGATGTGTCTCCTGTACATAGGTGTGTCTCCTTACATAGGTGTGTCTCCTGTACATAGATGTGTCTCCTGTACATAGGTGTGTCTCCTGTACATAGATGTGTCTCCTGTACATAGGTTTGTCTCCTGTACATAGGTGTGTCTCCTGTACATAGGTGTGTCTCCTTACATAGGTGTGTCTCCTGTACATAGGTGTGTCTCCTGTACATAGATGTGTCTCCTTACATATGTGTGTCTCCTGTACATAGATGTGTCTCCTGTCAAAATATGTTTATGTCAACGAATCAAAAGATTTGTCTTTCCAGCCAATATGTGACGTATGTCTGAGTGTATGTCTATGTGTCTATTTTGTATCTGCTTACATTAACATATTATAGTTTCTTCAACTCATGAGATACACGACATTTAAAAAATATCTCGTAATATTTCTCCCTCACTTGATATCATTGAGCTACTCAACAGTTCAATGGCGTTCAAAATCTTCTGGTAAACATTATGTGTGTGAAATTATTGTAAGGATGAGATGAAATCTTCTAGATACTATAAACTACTAATGGGACGGTTTTTTATGGTGCCCTTTTTTTCATCCACACCTTAGCCGATAGTGCTATGGCCATGGAGGCACCACGGGAGATATTGCGGGGACTTAAACGGTAACCTGAAAATCCATTGGTTTTCATCTGAGATCGAACCAGAGACCCTCAGGTCGACAGTCGAGCGTTTTTCGCACAACCATATAGTCCCCTGTAAAGATTATGTAACGTTTTACTTTATTCTTTGTAACGATATCTTTATCTATTGCTGAATACTTACTTATACCACTAATCATAAAGAACTCAAGCTGCAATAAACTATTTGTTTTCTCTAATTATTTCGATACAAATTGTATGTGAGGTATCGGACTTGCGATTCGATGTTTTAAGGAAGAATTGGAATCGAATTCGAATCGTTAAACAAATGTAACATGTATTTAAAGGTCTTTTTCAAGCAGCATCGTAGCGTGAAAATTTTACAGCAGGGGCCAGGCCAATAGCAGAGGGGGTTTCTAGGCAATATCGGGAGGGGGGGGCAGACAAAATGTTACTAAGTAGAGTAAAAAAGCAGAGGGGGGCCAGACAAAACGCAGGAGGGGGCCCGGACCCCCAGGCCACCTGCACGCTACGGGCCTGTCTTCAAGCTACATTCAGGAATTCACTAACATCTGTACACTGTTACAGTTGTTGACTTCTGTAGTCTCTGATTTGTTAAAATGAAAGCTTGTGTAAGATTAAACTGATGAAACATGGAGGAAAAATATGATAAATAGTCTGTTTATAAAAATCATCTTTTATGTGTCACTGTATCACTAATTACATTGTAACCTTGGATTTATCAAACAAATAGTAAATTTACCATTTAACTAAGGACGCAGCTGCACATAATAATATTAATAGCTTGATTTGAGTGATTCATCCACAAATGATCAGTGATAAGAAACATTCAGAGAAAAGACCTATTGGATAATTCAAATTCTATGAAGTTATTATTTGAGTATTGCAAGCTAATGTAAAATAAGTATTCTTTATCGCAGGATGGATTGTTATTTTCCCTTTTAAGCCATTGTGTAAATAAATTATATTGACCTCTGATCTCAGTTATCTGAACACGTGCACAGACTGAGGTCAATAAATGAGATTAGAGATAAAAAGGTACATTGTTATTGATCCGTAGGTTCAGCAGGCTCTTCGCTGTAATTGAAGTTTAAACAAACCCATTCTTAATATTTGTACATTTAAATGTAATACATGACTTTGAAACAAAATAAATTATCATAGTATGTTACTGCAGTCTGTATACATCTACAATTCTACATGTGGAAAAGTAAACAAAAATATAAACAAATGAGCGTCACACACAATTAGTGTTGGGAACAACTAGTCCAGTCAAATTATAATACTAAGAAAAGAAATATACATTTAAAAATATATATTATTTACTTTTTATTGAAAAAAAAACAACAAAACAAAACAAAAACATTATCAAAAAGCACTCGACAGTAAAACATTTTACAAATAATTCTCTAAGACATACAAACATATTATAAATGAGATGGATCATAACTCGATGTTTTGCTTCCTTTATTTATTTTGTATTTCAACAATGAATTATATAAACATGTATGCAAGTTATCAACATCTTTTAATTTTATGAAATGACAATACTATAACATTGAAATACTTTGGACTTAATATATCTCCTTTTTTTTCCCCCATGTATCTGTTTAAAAGCAACTTATTTAATAGTTTTATTCAAACAAGATGTCTGCTGAAAAAATTTAAAAAAAAAAAAACTTTTGAATTTGCAAAAAAAAAAAAAAATTCATCTGGTCTAGTTTTGAATCTGAATCTCCATTAACGTTTGAGTGACCTTTAATAAAATATTAAAGGTAAACAACTGGGGAAAAAATAGGAGGAAGTAATCTTTCAAAATTATCTCCTGAAATCTCACATATATAATTATCACCCTTTTCCGCTTGTCGTGTTTGAGTGTTATCAAATGTCATGTGGGGCTGACCGTGTGATTCCACTGCCCAGTTTAAATAACAATTTCTCAAGACGAACCCCCCCCCCCTTTCCCTTTTTTTAAAATTTACATTTGAATTATTAAACTACATATCTCATTGTCTCATTTACATAATAAACAAAATGCTGTTTAATTACGTCTATACATTTATTTCATTATTCGAATACAGTTCGATATTATAGATTATAAATTATAGAATTCCGATAATCGAATTATATCTTAATCTTTCACAAAGGTGACGATTCCAGACGTTGGAGATTTTTTTTTTAATCCGCCACTCAAATTGAGGTTTATTTTGAATCATTGAGACAGATTTTCAACAGAAAATTGAGAAAATCTTCAAGAACAGTGAAGACTTTAAATCATGTGAAGAAACAATCACTGTCAACTCATTTTTCTTACAACTAGTTTAAGATATACTAAGGGTAATATGTTACGCAGTGGTTACGGATACAGCCAACGCGCATGCGCTCTTGCGCTTAGACGGACTATTTTTCATGCGCGATTGCTGGATTTCGTGGTCCAGCTATAGATATTGCTCCTATCCCTAACCCTATCCCTAACCCTATCCCTAACCCTAACCCTAACCCTATCCCTATCCCTAACCATATCCCTAACCATAACCCTATCCCTATCCCTATCCCTAACCCTAACCCTATCCCTAACCCTAATGCGCACACAAAAAAATAGTCCATCTAAGCGCTAGAGCTCATGCGCGTTGGCTGTATCCGTAGCCACTTCGAATTTGTTAATGCACTTGAACTTTTTTTTAAAATATAAAAAAAAAAAATTCTATATTCTTCTTTTACAAAGGCTTTAAGAATCAATCTTCCATAATAATTAAAAAACACGAATCTACAATCAAAAAGCTTTACAGATGAATTACAATATTCCATGGAGATTTTAGCGGTGTATCATGGTATATACATATGATGTCAGTCAATGAATTCATTATTCTTAACTAAACATTTTTTGACGCTACTCTACATCAGTCTCTGATACTGGATGCTATTATTGCGACCAGTGTAAGAATATCCCATAATAATATAGTAACTACAACCAACACTACAAACAGTACTCCTATAAATCCCATGACGGTACTGGTTGGTCTGTCATCTACCTGGCTCGACAATAGTAAATGAGTGGATAACAAATTTTGTTTATTCACCTGGATGCTGCTGATCAGTTCCCTGAGATGTTGTGTCTGCTGTTCCCTGGTCATATTTTGACTTAAACTTTTAGATGAACATGAACAAGGGCAGAAGTTCATGGGATTTGTTATCAAGCAAGAATGACCGTTGGTGGACAACTGATAGCCATAAGGACATGTGCAGTAATAGGAGCCACGTGTATTGAGACAGTTGAATTCACACAAGCTGCTATTTAGACTGCATTCATTTATATCTAGACAAGACTTGTGGTCAGTTGGGTCAAGAATGTATCCCATTCTGCAGGTACAGTAATAGGAACCAATAGTATTGACACAGTAGTGGTCACAGATAGTAGAATGGGTTGCGCATCTGTTGGTTTCTGAGGTGCAGTTTATTCCTGCTGTACCCGTGGATTCGTTGCATTCGTCGCGGTCTAGGCAAGAGGTCAAGTTATTAGTCTCAGGATAGTAGCCATGACTACAAGTACAGTGATATGACCCGTCTGTGTTGGTACAGTTGTGGTCGCAGGTGACGTTGAGACATTCGTCTACATCCAGGCACGTGACATTGTCAGCTGACAGCGTGAAGCCTACGTCACACGTACAGGAGTAGCTACCGTTAAGGTTACGACAGTGTTGAGTACAGTTGTTGTTAGCTTTGTCCTGACATTCGTCAATGTCAACACACTTTTGCAACAAAACTTGGAACCCTCTCGCACATTCAGTTAGATCAGCACACGTTCTATTATCTGCCTGGAGTGTATAGCCGTCATGACAATAGCACGTGTAGGAGCCCTCCAGGTTGGTGCAGCTCTGCTGACACACGGACATATCACACTCGTTGATGTCAGAACAATGCAGATGGTCGTCAGCCAGAATAAAGCCCTCAAGACAGGTGCAGGTATAGCTGGTGGCGGTTCTCAGACACGTCTGCTGACATGGATTCGACAAACACTCGTCTGTCTGTGTGCAGTTAACTCTGTTCAATGACAGAGCGTACCCGTCACTGCAGCTACAGTAGAATGACCCCTCTGTGTTTGTGCAATTGTGTTGACATAGTTCCAAGTTATTACCGCACTCGTCAATGTCTGTGCATGTCCTGCTGCCATCCAACATAACGTACCCTAACTTGCAGATGCCAACGATAACGCAGGTGTAGTTATCGCTACTTAGTGTGTAGCCCGCGTCACACTCACAGTAGTATGAGCCAAACGTGTTGACACATTTCTGTTGACACCTTTTTGTAGTCATTTTGCATTCATCTTCATCTACGCACGATTTGGTCGACGCATCAAATTTATAACCGGAGATACACTCTAAATTGATTATCGCATCACCGCAGCTAATATAACATGTCACTGCTCTATCAGGGCATTGTGGTTTGGCCTTACATAGAAATGGGAACTGTTTGGAGCAAGTTGAAGTGGCAAGACCTTTCCTAACAGAATTTAATTTCATATATACACAACAATTACTGCCAATGGACAAACATTCGGTGGCCGGATTATCCGAACTCCACACAGATACATCGAATTCTTCATTCATCCAATAAAACCCATACTTATTACTGTCATCAATCGTAGTCGAAAAATTGACCCAAATTTCATTGGCCAGGCTGGAAGTCTTTAAAAAAGTGTTAAGGACTCTGAAGTACTCCTCGTTGTCATCAAACAATACCAGTTCGGCACTGATGCCGGAACAGAGAGTAGCAGAGTCTGACACAGTATATGAGCTGCCCACCAATAAACAGTATACATTGTTACTGATGTTAAATGTTTTAAAATTTGCTATCAGACCATCACATTGCATTGCCAAAACTGTGAAAATACAAAATTTAGTTACATTTAAAAAGAGTAAATCAACAGACTTTTAACACCATTAAATTCAATAGCAAAATAAAACAAAAATATATTATTTCTTTTATTTAAAAGAAAAGTTTCAAAACTTTCATCTAAAATGCAACAATCAATATTATTAATATCAACATATGTACAAAGTAAAAGTCCTAATTTCTGATAAAACACAAAAAATTATGTTCATATTTTCGTCTCTTCTTCCTTTTATTTTTTGTCTTTTCTTTTTTTTTTTTTTAAGTCCATTAAAGGATAAGATCCTGATCACTTGATCCAATTAATCATTAATGGGATATTTGTATAGTTCGTTTTTATTGTTCATTCCATTACAGAGTGAATTATGGGGGGGGGAGGCATGTCACGTTCAGATTTGAACCCAAAATCACGTAAATTCGCCTACAGATGCTGATGAAGCGCCGAATCAAAGAGAAGACATGAAATTAATTTCATAGGGCAGGCAAAATCTTCCCACCGTATATATCGTTTTGTAGATAAACTAATAGGTCAAGAAATGTTTATTGAAACATTACAAATAATTCAAACATTAAAATTTGTCTACATTGTGAAATAGAAAACATTTAGATTTTTTTAAATAAGAGAAATAGTAGACAACAGATTAGAAATGTTATCTAATTTATAATCTAATCTGTGTGATAGACCCATGTTATCTAATTTATAATCTAATCTGTGTGATAGACCAATATTATCTAATTTATAATCTGATCTGTGTAGTAGACCCATTAATTTGCTATATTTTAGAGATAATAAGAATCTACAAATTTAGAACATAAATATAAAAAAAATGAAAATCTATTGACTTAATCTATAGCATGTAGGCCTAATATTTAATAGCGTATTGTTGTTATACATTGAATAATGAGTGAGTAAAAATGTCTAAAATTAATTAAGCCGTCATTTTGAGCAAGGCTTAAGAGCCATGGCAGGAATTTGGTAAGCAGACACCAAAATATCCGGTTTTTCCGGTTTCAACATTTCAAATTACGTAAACACAAAGAAATAATTATACATTTTTTGAAATGTCTGTAAATATAAAAACATTGAAAACTGGAAAAAACTCTGAAAACCGCTTGATATTTAATACCACCAATAAGTTACACTTGTCCCTGCCCTTTGATCAAGTCGTACCCTTAATTACACCTCTGCCACACCATGCACTCAAAATGTTGTTTCTCAGACGTTATCTAACGCACACAATATACCAACAATTCACTTTGCATTATTAAACAGGCGTCGTGTTTAGGTTTGATTCAGAGAATTGCAAAACAAGGTTTCATTTATTCCTGTCTAAAAACTAAAAAGATAAGAATTAAAAAAAATAATAATTATAGATCATTGAGTTGGGGGGGGGGTAGTAGCAATGCTCCCATTCCCTGCACGTGCAAGTAACGCCCTTGCCTATATCTCATATCTATGAATTTTGTGTCATAGTACACGCGTATGTGTGTGTGTGTATGTGTGCGCGTGCGCACATGGTATACGTTCAGTTATTGCTGGTCTAAATAACGAAAAAAAATATATATCGTTGGGATTCTTATGAAAAAAACAATCTATTGCCGCTAATATTATTTAGAAACTCACCTGCCTTCAAAAGATAAGGAAGTTCTAAAGTACCAATCGAAAGGTGTGCTCAAAGCCGCCATGTTTATTTACAAGTTTTAAAAGGTGACGACGTAACAATAAATGTTCTTGTCACGTGTAGAATTCGTGTAGGTTTTTTTTTAATTTTAAATAATGCACACATTAATTCTGGTATATAAAGTTTTTTTCTGAAATAATTAAATAATTAATACTAGGGAGCGACCGATATGCCTTTTTACCGATAGACCGATACCGATCCGATTATCGGTCGCTCCCTAATTAATACTACTACAAATAAAACAGGGTAGTTTTATTTATTTTTTGTATTGTTATACAATTAAAAATATTTTTTTTTTAAATAAAAACATTTAATTTTGGGTGATAATAGAGATGTAAAAGTATTCAATATACAATGTTGCGTCAGTTAAATTTTATGCTAATTTTTGAAAGTATGTTAATAAATGACAAAAGATTTTTTCTAAAAAAATTTTTTTCTTACATTATTATTCCCCGAATCAAAAACTAAAACTTAAAAGTTTGAGAGTTCATGTGATAAATAGCAATCCATGTAACTAACGCAACACAATATAATACCTGACGAATCTTTTTTTCTTAGACTGTTTCATTGTTTCCTTATTATTTATTATGCCACCTAAAAGTGCAGCAGAAATAATGAAATTGTACAGGGCCAAACTGAGTGCAAAAAAATTGTAAGATTGTCGAGAAAAGAATAGAATTCAACAAAAACCATCGCGAGAAAAATGGCATGTAACAAGAAAAAAGATTGAAAGAGAAAACAGTAAGCTAAGGATGAGAAAATCCAGAATGTTGAAGTTGAATGGTCGAAATATTAATTGCAGTAATAAATAAACACTAACCAAAGCTTTTAAAACACCACAATCACTTGGCAAAGCAATTACAAAAATCAAATCAGCTCTTCCAAAAAGCCCTAGAAAAAAATTGTTGTTGTGAAAAACTGGGCAAAGAAGCTTGGAATAACAGTGGCTGATGAAAAAACTAAAATAGGCTGATATTTCTGCATAAGAAGAAAGAGTTGTAAGTTTTTATAATGCTGATACCCTATCCCGTCTAAAGACTATGCAAATATGGTCAAAAATAATATAAAAGAGAAGATACTAAAGAAAATTCTTACAATGAGTGTTATGGAAGTTTATAAGCAATTTAAAAACAAATATCCTGATCTGAAAATGTGTAAATTAAAGTTTGCCCATTTAGTCCTAAACATATTGTTCCAATATCTGACAAAGATCACACAGTTTGTAGCTGTGTATATCATGAAAACTTTGTAATGCTTTTAATGGGAGGTTCTAAGTTGCACCTGATTTGCAAAAAACAAATGATTTTATTGTAAAATCAGTTTGTGGACCGTACTTGAATTGCTATTTGAGCGAATGTAATAGATGTTCAGATACTAAAACATATAATGAAAACGGGATGACAGAATTTAAAGGTAAAAAGCAAGTTCAGAAGTGTCATTATAACTGCGTAGATGTTCGTTAAAGCATAATATTTTTCGGTTCTATTACATTGGAAGGAATAGATGGCTTTAAATCAAAGAAACATTCCAAAATTTGAAAAAATAAATGAATGTTCAAACATAAGGAATAATTAATTTGTTTTTTTAAACCAGTTTAATTATTATTTCTTTCAACTTTTGTTTGTATTTCGTTGACGTTGCGTCAGTTACAACTTTATGTTGCGTCAATTATGCTGAAAATTTGATATTGTTAAAATAATTTTCAAAATATAATACTAATTCTTAAATTATTTTAATGCAAAGACATTTTATGAAATAATAAATCATAAAAAATCTGTTTTCATTAAGAGATTTCAGAAAAAATTTGTAATGATATTACTTGCTTTTTGAAGTGGGTAAAAAAAATTACGTCATTTACGGAAATATTACGTAATATTATCTTGGAAATGATTAGCGTAAAACTGCTAAACCTTTTCAATAAACATTCATTCAAATTTATATTTAATAAAACTGATTGTAAAAAAAGCCTCTAATCTAAAATAAAATGTGTTTGTTTAATGTCAAAATACTGAACTTTTTTCCAAATGTTAGGTCAGTTCCGATGAAATTCACGATATATGGTTGTGTTTTTACAACATTTTTCTTAACTTCACTTTTTGTCGGTTTTATTGATTGCTTGTTTGTCTGTCCAGGAATTTGACAATCCAATTTTAAACCACTTTCCGATAAGCTATAGCTCTGATACTTTCAATAAAACTTGGAACCCGATGACAATGCAATATTCTTACTATTTTCATATGATTTGATGAGTTTCTTAATAAATAAAATTAAATATGTAAGGCGAATATATCACAAATCAAGGGAAACTACTGGTGCAAAATATAGTACACAGTAACGGAATTGGGCAATCCAATTTTCGGACCACTTCCCGATAAGCTATAGCTCTGATGCTTTCAATATAGCTCAGAACCCTATGACAATGCAATATTTTTACTATTTAAGAAAAAACGAAAAACTTTGGGCGTATGAACACAAACATCCATACCTTTATAACATACTCTAATTTCTATAAATGAAAACCTGTTTAATATATTTTCACTATATTAATATATTGATTCAATTGACTTTACAAGTATTACATTCTATATCATGAGTTTAGGTTATACAACACTAGAATTAATTTTACATACTCATATGCACTTTGCTATAGACGTTCTAATAAATGATCTGCAATATGGTGATATTTCGAAAATCTTCTGTAATAATTCTTTTGGGATTTAATAGTTAACATTTGATGATACTAATACTGTAATACAAACATTCACATAATGATAATATAAAATTCATGTGCCCAACGTTTTTCGTTTTTATATAAATCATAAGCTCTTATAAAATCTATTACCATGTGACCAATTTATTCAGAAATTTTTTTCTGCTTTTTAGTACGCAAGAAAAACGTTTTTTTTTTGGTTATAAAATACTAGTCATCCCTCTGCGAAAATACGCCGCCTTATCAATCAATATAGTTACTGTAATTATATTTTTAAATAAGCCATCAAAAAAAATAACAGGCTGACATCATCGGGAAAAATACATGGTATGCACAGTTAAACATCGATATATCATTTCAGACTTTATGGTCACTATCTGGTACCTTCAAGCCACTTATTTTTTTATTTTATTGTTTTTTTTTATTCAGTTTCTAACAAATATATTTGGGGGGGGGGCGGGGGTGTAATTTGCATTGCTTTTTATTTTTGGTTTGCAACAATTCACTTTGTGTCTACCTCAATCCACCACTTCCCCAGCACACTATAGTGTTATTTGTTTTAGACCTGCTGAACCCAGCTTACGTTTCTTTTAGTATTACCTTCATCCTACAGTACCTACACTATTCAGTACAGATAGATGTTGTGTAATGCGTACATATTCTGAAACCTTTAACATTTTTATGTAATCTATATTAATACACCATTTTTTTTCTCTAATTGGAAATAGTTCAATATTACTTTATTCTTCACACATAATTGTATTATTAAATGTGTTTTTTGTTTTACAATAATCAGTTGACATTATAATGTTATTTTATGTACAGAATTCCCTCATTTCCGAGGTTAAACGGATACAGAATTTACCGTGACAGGGGATAAATGAAATAGTTTCGTATAAGAGCACATAAAACATGATTACGACCAAACAAAAATTACTGGAGCTGTCTAGACATGAAATAGTATTATACAACCACCATCGTGCTCATATTGCTTAATATATTTCACTATATAAAAGGACAAAACGTCATATAAGAAATTAAAATAATCTGGTTTTATAAAAGAAATAAAAAAAAAAAAAACAACGCGCTTGCTGTGACGTATTCGGGAAATCCACAAATCTATAAATAGTCTTGCAGTCTGGTGAAACAATGCGATTTGTCGAACGTGGTTGAATGTGTTTGCTGTGATGTATTCGGGAATTCCACAATCTATAAATAGTCCTGCGTCTTATCTAAGCTGTGATTTATATAGAGAGATTTTTTATAATGTAATTTTATACACTTAAATGTTTTGTATCTTATCCGAAGATTTCATTTCTTAAAATCTTTTACTGTCAGTTATATATAGTACAATGTCTGCTTGCCGTTCAAGTGTAACTTATTGGTATAAGTATTAAACAGATTTATCGTTACATAAAGTTAACATTTGATCTATTACGGGTGTTAAGTTTAAACGTATGATATATCTTATTTGAAATTGCGGGAGTAGTGGAAAAACTTCTTCAAATCATCTCATAATAAATTCGGGGTTTCGCGTTATAAAAGATTGTTTTTTTTTAATAAGTAACATTAGAACTAAAGGCCAATCGGCCAAATGTAGTCTAGAAATCTTCTGTTTTGTTAACAACAACAAATAAAGAAATTGTGCGGTACCCATTTAAAGACTGGTGGAGTTATGGGACTTTTTTCCAGCCTTTGTCAGGACCTGGGAAAATTCCCTTTAGTCTCACCGTAACTCTTAGGTCGACAGTCCAGCGCTCTACACAGCTTTGCCGCCCGTCCCACTTACTAGTAGTGGCCAAACCAAACAAGTGAACATTTCAAGTTTCATGAATTAATTTCTCACATTTTCCTTTAAACAACTTACCCATTAAATGTACCAATGTCCGAGAAAAAGTGGATACATCCATTTTAAAACGTATCAATATCTCCAGCTTTAAAATTAGATTGTTTACTGTACATGAAACTGTCAACCAATGGTATATTTTAGGCTGGTTGGTTATTGGTTTATATCCCTATAATCAATAACACGTTGTGACTTCCTTTGACACCATTGTAAAACATCGTCAGGTTAGAGGCTATAGTGACAGGTGAATGTCCTATTGTCTACCGGCAAATGACCGTCTCTGTACATGATCTATTTATCCGCTTTACAAATACTCCAGTTTTTTTTTGTTTTTTTGCTGGCAACAAACAGCCAATAAAATGTTCACAAAGCAATCGATCTAATGTATGTTGTGTACGTGTCGGAATTTTTTTTATTTACGGTTCAGTCAATTTAGTGGAGAGTATTTTTTGTTTTTTTTTACCTGACTTATAATGCTGAAAAAAATAATTGTCAGTTAGTTTTAATTCATTTACTAAACCTCATACAACGGGCATTTACTAACCCTCATACAACGGGCATTTACTAACCCTCATACAACGGGCATTTACTAACTCTCATACAACGGGCATTTACTAACCCTCATACAACGGGCATTTACTAACCCTCATACAACGGGCATTTACTAAACCTCATACAACGGGCATTTACTAAACCTCATACAACGGGCATTTACTAAACCTCATACAACGGGCATTTACTAAACCTCATACAACGGGCATTTACTAAATTCATACAACGGGCATTTACTAAACCTCATACAACGGGCATTTACTAAACCTCATACAACGGGCATTTACTAAACCTCATACAACGGGCATTTACTAAACCTCATGCAACGGGCATTTACTAACCCTCATACAACGTGCATCTACTAAACCTCATACAACGGGCATTTACTAAACCTCATACAACGGGCATTTACTAAACCTCATACAACGGGCATTTACTAACCCTCATACAACAGGCATTTACTAACCCTCATACAACGGGCATTTACTAACTCTCATACAACGGGCATTTACTAACCCTCATACAACGGGCATTTACTAACCCTCATACAACGGGCATTTACTAAACCTCATATAACGGGCATTTACTAAACCTCATACAACGGGCATTTACTAACCATCATACAACGGGCATATACTAAACCTCTTACAACGGGCTTAACCAAATAATACATGTAGAAAAATTGTCTATGACCTGTACACATTTTTACCTATATTTAAGTGAGAAATGATTCTTATTTAATCAGGAACAAACATGGTACTTTATTTCACAAATCGTTACATAACAAACGCAGTACTTTATTTCACAAATCGTTTCATCACAAACATGGTACTTTATTTCACAAATCGTTTCATCATATTCATAATTGCATAATTTTATATTCTGTAGCTACTAAGTCAAATTGTGTACAATACATTTTGCATAGTTTTATATTCTGTAGTTACTAAGTCAAATTGTGTACAATACATTTTGCATAGTTTTATATTCAATTGTTACACAGTCAACCATTAGTTGTCTGTCCCTCATACGGTAAAACAAATTTTAAAAAAAATCTTGAAAAGCTGTAATTATTCTATTTTAAAATCTAAATTTACACAAAAAAGAAAAAAAAAACAACATTAATTTGATCCCATACAACTGGTCAAACCCTGACCAGGCAGGCACAGATCTGAAACCCAACAGCTCTTAAATCTGGCCTACTATCTAGACCAGGGTTTTTCAAAAAAATTGGACGCTTTCAACAATTGATTCTTAAAGTTGACAGAGAGTAATGACCAAGAGCAAAAGTTTGTAGTTTTTAATACGAAAGAATACAAATTTAGTAACATTGTCATCAATGTGATCAAACGGATACAGGCCGAATCAAAAAGCCTGACAGGCCAGACTTGGCCTGTGGACGTAGTTTGTCTTTATTTGGCTTAGACCATTTTCTAGCCTAATTTCTATATCCACACATTTTTTAAAGTCAGTTACACATTATTGCACCCAAGCATTCCATTATGAGAGCCTTCCTAGTAGAGGCGCTGGGTGCATATAACCTTTGGACATTACCAACACTCTGGCTCGGACCAGCAACAATGTCAACCCCTATATTCCTTTCACATAGGTGGGTTCAAATAAGCTAGGCTTTATTTAATGACTCACACTTCACTGATCACACATGGCTGCCTTTGAAACAATGGAAATTATTACTTCCAACCTCTCTGTATAGTTTCCTGCTATGCATTAACTTCATCAATTCTTCAGTTGTAGCCGATACATTATTTATGTTTGGGGACATGGCTAATTGAAGGCATTCCCGTTATGAAATAAACAAATGAGTTAAATGAATGTCTTTTGAAAGAAAATCCAATAAAGAAGTGGATTGAACTGAACACGTTTGTTTTTTGTTTAATTTACAATAAGAAGTATTTTAATTGGAAGTTAGACTTTAGTAATTTAAAGAAATACAAATTCCACCTATTATGTTACAGTTAAAATAAATGGTTTAAATAAAAATTCAATAGACCATTAACAAATAATTAGTTCTTTAAAAGTGTTCCTATAAAGGACCAAACTATTTTTTAAAATACAAACTTCAAATACAATAACGCTTCACAAAAAACGTAAAAAAAGTTGTTTGTTGCGTCTAAGAGCTCTTGACTAGAATTAAACAAATAAGACAGACCTGAAATATTGATCAAACTTTATTCAGGGCTAGGTGCATTATTTTGATATTTGTCGTATTCATTGTGTTTCATTTAGAAACTTTTGTAATGCAAGTCGAGTAGTTTATAACAATTTCTCGTTTTCATATTGATTTTAATCAACTCAGGAGAAAATAATGGTGTAATTGTATTGAAGTGTAAAAGTGTAGGTTGAATTAACTTTAATTGAACCTCCATTTAAAAAAAAAATACCAAATTATCAAAAATATAAAAAAAATATATAGAAATATGTACCAGTTAACATTGTTCATTTTCTCATTCTCTCTCTCTCTCTCTCTCTCTCTCTCTCTCTCTCACACACACACACACACACACTCTCTCTCTCTCCCTCTCCCTCTCTTTGTCTATCTCTGTTTATGTCTTTCAGTATCTCTGTCACTTTTATTCTTTATTACCTCTCTCCTTCAACTCGTCTTTTTTTTGTTGGCACCAAACAGCCAATAAATTTGTTCACAAAGCAATCGATCTATGTTGTGTACGTGTCGGAATTTTATTTACGGTGCAGTCAATTTGGTGGAGAGAATTTTTTATATTTTTCACGTGACTTATAATGATGAAAAAAATGATTGTCAGTTAGTTTTAATTCATTTACTAACCCTCATACAAAGGGCATTTACTAAACCTCATACAACGGGCATTTACTAAACCTCATACAACGGGCATTTACTAACCCTCATACAAAGGGCATTTACTAAACCTCATACAAAGGGCATTTACTAAACCTCATACAAAGGGCATTTACTAACCCTCATACAAAAGGGCATTTACTAACCCTCATACAAAGGGCATTTACTAAACCTCATACAACGGGTATTTACTAAACCTCATACAAAGGGCATTTACTAACCCTCATACAAAGGGCATTTACTAAACCTCATACAAGGGCATTTACTAACCCTCATACAAGGGCATTTACTAAACCTCATACAAAGGGCATTTACTAAACCTCATACAACGGGCATTACTAACCCTCATACAACGGGCATTTACTAGCCCTCATACAACGGGCATTTACTAACCCTCATACAACGGGCATTTACTAGCCCTCATACAACGGGCATAACCAAATAATACATGTAGAAAATTGTCTATGACCTGTACACATTTTTACCTATATTTAGGTGAGAAATGATTCTTATTTAATCAGAAACAAACATGGTACTTTATTTAACAAATCGTTACATAACAAACGCAGTACTTTATTTCACAAATCGTTACATAACAAACGCAGTACTTTATTTCACAAATCGTTTTATCACAAACATGGTACTTTATTTCACAAATCTTTACATAACAAACGCAGTACTTTATTTCACAAATTGTTACATAACAAACGCAGTACTTTATTTCACAAATCGTTTCATCACAAACATGGTACTTTATTTCACAAATCGTTTCATTGGTGAGCCTCTCTGATTCTCATACCGATTTGACTACCTCAAAATGCCTCAATATTAGTTTATCTCTGATTCTAATGAGACGTACCATCACCTTGTATAAATTAATTTGCGAACAAGATCAGTATCAATTATACTGTGGTTACGTGTACTGTTGAATTGGACAGGGTAGCGACAGCTTGTTATCATAGGAAGTCTGTGTCAGTCTAGCACCGGTGATGCATTATAATTGCAATCTTTCAGTTAACGATCTACACATCGCAATATCACCCCGTCAGCATAGTCACACATCCTGTCATTGATACCCACATACTGGTATTTTATATACTATGTCCAGCTACTGATAAACAACAACAATAAAAACAACAAATTGTACTGATGGTTGGTCGTATGGATATTTCAGGTTTAAAGTCCCGCTATATCTCCATCGAACTATCGGGTGAAAGAAAAACACAATAAAGACTACCATAAATGGTTTATAGGATCTAAGAATTTCTTCTCAATTGTACACGTACTTCACACACAAGAGGTTGGTGGAAAGTCTAAAAACAACACAGTCGAGTCGTAAGCTGTAATACAAAGTGAAATTGTACAATACATTTGCATAGTTTTCTGTATTATGTAGTTATAAGTCAAATTGTACATTACATTTTGCATAGTTTTATATTCTGCAGTTATAGTCAAATTGTGTACAATACCTTTTGCATAGTTTTATATTCTGTAGTTATAAGTCTAATTGTGTACAACATTTTGCATAGTTTTATATTCTGTAGTTATAAGTCATATTGTGTACAACACATTTTGCATAGTTTATATTCTGTAGTTAAAGTCAAATTGTGTACAATACATTACTGCATAGTTTTATATTCTGAAGTTATAATCAAATTGTGTACAATACATTTTGCATAGTTTTATATTCTGAAGTTATAAGTCAAATTGTGTACAATACATTTTACATAGTTTTATATTCTTGTAGTTATAAGTCAAATTGTGTACAATACATTTTGCATAGTTTTATATTATATTGTTATACAGTCATCCATTAGTCCCTGCCCCTTATACGGTAAAACAAATTAAAAAAAAAAATCTTGAAAAGCTATAAGTATTCAATTTTAAAATCTAAATTTACATAACAAGAAAAAAAAATATTTGTCGCATAAACTGTCAAACCCTGACCAAGTAGGCACAGTTCTGAGACCCAACAGCTCTTAAATCTGACCTACTATCTAGACCAGGGTTTTTAAAAAAAAATTGGACCGCTTTCAACAATTGATTCTTAAAGTTGACAGAGAGTAATGACCAAGAGCAAAAGTAGTTTTAATACGAAACTGATACAAATCTAGTAACAATGTCATCAATGTGATCAAACGGGTGCAGGCTGAATCAAAAGCCCGACAGGCCAGACTTGACCCGTGGGACGTAGTTTGTCTTTATTTGGCTTAGACCATTTCTAGCCTGATTTCTATAAGCACACCCACTTTAATCATCTTTAACAAATTTGCGCGAAAAATTGAAACGGAAGCTTGCACTGACCTATAGATATCAATTTGCGCGAAAATCCCCGGAAACAGAAAAAAAAAAATTAGCGGGTCGCCCGTACATATTTCTAGTGGTCGACCCTCTAGAGGGTCTCGTAACAAGTGCGTTTTTATATTTAATCAATCATCATAAGCTTATTATTGTTAACTAAATTGGAACTTCACTTCTTAGATTTATTCTTTCTAAAACGCAGTGGCTCCGGCACCAGCCAAAACCATTATATTAGGGTATAAGTAGGCTTGCCATACGTCCCGGTTTGGCCGGGACAGCCCCGGATATACTGGGTTGTCCCGGTGTCCCGCCCGGTTGTTGAAATTGTCCCGGTTTAGATTCAGGGCACAGTTTCTTGGAAATAATTGAGCAAAATTATTAGATCAGAGAATGATTAATCTGCTCTTGTGTGATCAATAACATTTTGTTAAGTAACACAGTGATACAAATTTACAGAAGTGAAAAATACGAGTGGTACAACAAGAAGAAAACTGTTTTGTTTTGTAAAAATATCATGTTTGTGTACCATTATGAATAAAATAACAAAGATTATCTAGTCTATATTTTAAGTGTTTTTTACATTACTGTTTTCATACCCCCCCCCCCGGAACCGAC
The DNA here is from genome assembly GCA_021962125.1 of Bulinus truncatus. Lineage (NCBI taxonomy): Eukaryota > Metazoa > Mollusca > Gastropoda > Planorbidae > Bulinus > Bulinus truncatus. The sequence continues at coordinate 521,923 of JAGDYQ010000238.1, forward strand.
TTCCCTAAACCTAAAGTAAAAAAGACAGAACTGTCCCGGTTGGTCCGTGAAAAAATATGGCAACCCTAGGTATAAGGAACATGGCATATACAAATTTATTTATTTTTTTTCAGAATTTCTTTTTCAGGATTAGGGTTAGGGATAGGGATAGGGTTAGGGATAGGGATAGGGTTAGGGTGTGGAGCAATATTATCTATGGCTTGTACCCGAAGTAAAAAAAATACGGGTTCTGTCAGGGACAGAACCGTAGCCACTCCGTTTCTAAAATGCTCTTTGTAAACTGAACTGTAGATTGAATATCTATCTTTAATGTTTGTATCAGTTATGGGACGATTCCAGAATTTTTCGTCAGTGACGATTCGATTTCGATTCCTTCTTACAAAAATCGATCACGATTTCTGACGTCTAAGTTTTAATAAACAGTAACAAAACCAATATTTGATATTTTTTTTAGCTTCATCTTTTAACTACTGACCAGTGATTTGTCGCTATCAGTTTTGGTTTAAGTATTCAGCTATATTTACAGATCTTGTTACTGAGAAATAAACGTAAACTCTTACATAAACTTGACTACAGAAGGTTATAGTTAAAAATATAAAACTTACATTTAAATATTATTTGGAAACGCCTTCGCCGGTCTGCTGTTGGAAGAGTTCAAATGAGGGCGAAACGTTTTAATAAAGAATGAAATGTCTTGTATCACATTAACAGCATTCCTTAACATCAGTTGGTCACTATCTCATAACTATGTGTCAATTAAATGATTGGTCACTATCTCATAACTATGCAGGGACGAGGTGGGAGTGTTGCCGGTCATAGTCCTATTTATAGATAATACTATTTTATGGTACGGTGTTTATTGAATATAGCTACTAGCATAATCATTCATAATAAAAAAGAGTACAAGTTTAAATATACATAACATTCATTCTACTATAAATTGTATATGTTGTTAGCCTAATACAAACATATACATTTATGATTGTTTGTGACTTTGTATATAGCATTTAAACATACACATTTTTCTCTAAGAACTATGACCGGCTACACTCACGCCTCGTCCCTGTAATTATGTGCCAGATAATTGGTTGGTCACTTTCATAACATTTTGGGTGATTTTTAGTAAAAACAGATGATTTTGATTACAGTTATTCAACTTAACATTAGAGAAGGGTAGTGGTAATACCATGGCCTGCTTTAGAATGTTCTGGGCCCGATAAGAGTTAGCCAAGGCTCATTGACCACATTCAATCTCCTCATGCATCGCATATTTTGTTGTGATAAACACGTCTTTTAATAAAGTCTACCACATGATGTAAATGTATATAGTAGACTGTGGAAAAAGATCACAACAGTTGCTTAAAAATACTGTCGTGCCTCTAGTTAAGTTAAGGTAGTGTCACATTCTGTGAGTTTTTTTTTGGATGAGATCTAAGCCCTCCCTTATTTCCTTATCCCCCCCCAGGTTGCATCATCGATTCAGGGGAAGATAAAAAGGGGGTAGTCTAAGGCGCTGGTCTTCCCAGGTGCTTGCACTGCGGTCAACACTATCAAGAGCCAGGGGAATTAATCCATTTAGCACACCAGCTGACGTCAATTGGAAAAGATCAAAGTAGACAGGGGAGGGAACTGGTACCCTTATCAGATTCAAACGGGGGAAGGGTGGGCACTCTGTCCCTCTATCAACCCCATACTTGAAGGTCACTGACCACGTGTGATAGGTGTGGCATATACTGGTCACTTCCCGTTGGTCAGCGAAGCGTAAGTCTGCACACGCTTGAAGCGCGAGATCGAAGCGATGTTAGTGGCTTAGACTTCAGTCGACATGATTCTGGGCCTGGAAACAGACTGAGCTTGGTTGGACTTAGATGTGAGCTACATGAGGTAGACTACGAACTCAGTCCTTGAACAGCTAAGAGGTCGTGCGCTACGGGTATGCGGGCCTCATATCTATTAGGTGGAATTCGGCAGACCAGTTGCATGTAGACGCTTGTACGGTTCCTCTAAGGCAGGGATGCCATATATGATGGATACCTCATGTCTCATCGGTTGGACAAGCTCAGTCCTGAGTTCTTTTTTAAACTATCAGACACAGGTAAGTGACACATGGTCTTTATAGGTTTGATCTGTTAAGAAGTAGGTAGCCGATAAAGCTACTTGCCCTTGTTAGGGCACAATGGTTGGCACGATGTAAATAAACACTACTCGTTGTACTTGTATGTGTTGTCTTCTAATTTCTTGTTGTGTTGTGTGCGTCCTGTGAAACCACGTGGCTGGGAAAAATACAAATACTGGCCAAAACTCAGTTGGTGACCATACACCATAGACAATAAGCACAAGGATTCCGCAAGAGGCCCTTGACAGGTGGCGTGTATATAATGTAACACAACAGTGACAGGTACATACTATTAGGACATATCAAAATAAATAGTTGACATTATTTAATTATTAACCTATGCACAATAAATGAAAGAGTAAACGAGTGGTATTTTAACCATGAGAGCATAGCTATATCAAGGCCTTTCTTCATGCCTTCTTGTTTGCTTCTCTGTTCTCTACATTTCATTTGTTTTTCCAGCCATCTGTATTATCTCTCTTTTCTATTCTATTTATTTCTCTCTTTCTGTTTATGCGCGTTCTCGCTCTCTTCTTGTGGGGAACAACCATATATTTATCCATTATCCTTTTGTTATGTCACGAAAAAAAATACATTAAATTTAACAGCCCGAATAGTTGTGTGTAATCAGGGGCGGATCTGGATAACTTTGACGAGGGGGGGCAAAACTTTGACCCGAGGGAGGGGGCAAAACTGTTTTTATTGTTGAAAATTGGACTTTGAACAAAAAAATATTTCGATAATTTAATGATGTTTTACCTAAACCTGCATGCCCCCCCCCCCCCTAAATCCGCCCCTGTGTGTAGTCTATATTTTTTTAACAATTACTACAAGTTACAAATAATATGTAAACCTTATCAACTAATATTTTTTTTAGTGACAGAAAATGTTAAATTCTCTGTGAAAAATCATAATGTTTAGGTTTCATTATTTATTCATAATTCTAAATTTCATGTAATGATTATAAGGAAGAGCTATGAATGATTTATGCTCTTTTACCTTTCATGATCGAGTTTTGGCTGTAATAACAAGTAAAATGACGCGTTTGGCATATGGTGGAAAATGAATAGTCACAGTTGATTAAATCTAACTTTACTTCAAGAGACTTCCAACAAAATATCCATTATTTGTTTATAAAACAAACAATGTATTTATATATACCAATACAAATACATAAATAAACTCTCTCTCTCTCTCACACACATATAAATATATATATGTATACATCATGAGTTTTATAAGTGTGTTATTTGTAGTTCCTTCATATAATGATAGATGTATTAATTAACAGTGTCTAAGAGACAAAAATTCTAAAACTTCGATACAATGACACGTCTTTTTAAAAATATTACTTTGTAAATTTCGAAAATTATTAAAAGTTTAAGAAATAATGATGTCATATTGTCAATAGAGATATTATCACTAGAATGAATGTTAAAAGCCTGTCGATTCCGCTTTTCAAAAATAAAGTATCCCTTATTGAGCCCCTCCCCCCGCCCTGCAGGAGCGAGGGTAGGCCCACTTACAACCCTTGTTTGTATCTCCCTCCCCCACCTCTCAGGAGCGAGGGTGGGTCCATTTTTCAACCCTTGTTTGGACCCCCTCCCTCACCTCTCAGGAGCGAGGGTGGGTCCACTTACAGCCCTTGCTTGTAACTCCCTCCCCCACCTCTCAGGAGCGAGGGTGGGCCCACTTACAACCCTTGTTTGTACGTCCCTCCTACACCCCTCAGGAACGAGGGTGGGTCCACTTACAACCCTTGTTTGTACCTCCCTCCCACACCCCTAAGGAGTGAGGGTGGCCCCAAGTTACAAACCTTGTTTGTAAAGTCCCTGTAAGGAGTACATTGTTATTTCTTAAATGCTATAAACTACAATGGGACATTTTTTTGCAGTGCCTTTCTTTCGTCCTGACCACATAGACCATGGAGGCACCATGGGATACATGGATGAAACTTTCACAATGACCTTAAAAATTCCATTGGTTGTCTACTGGAGATCAGTCACGTGACAGTCGACAGTCGAGCATTTTACTATCGTGGCCAACGCTGATTATCAGACGTATTTCCAGACAAACAGTGATGTATTGTTGATGCATCGAAATCAACCTTTTTAAAATGTGTTTTTGTTTCATTTTTGTATAAATATCAGTTCATTGAAATCGATTGTGAAGTCTGATGTCGATACCAATCGAAATGTATTAATTATTTCGTCCTTGCTTTCTTTCAGACAGCGCTAAATAAAATAAATTAATCATAAGTTACTTAATTTCAATTAAGGTTTGTCTCGATGACAATATGAACAAAAACAGGGAGGGTGGAGGTTAGGGATGAGAGAGGGTTGGGGATGAGAGAGGATTGTGGATGAGATAGGATTATGGATGAGAGAGGATTGGGGATGAGATAGGGATGGGGATGATAGAGGATTATGGATGAGAGAGGATTGTGGATGAGAGAGGGTTGTGGAATGGGTATGATAGAGGGTTGGAGATGCGTTGGTTGGGGATGAGAGAAGATTGGGGATGAGAGAGGATTGGGGATGAGAGAGGATTGGGGATGAGAGAGGATTGTGGATGAGAGAGGATTGGGGATGAGAGAGGATTGGGGATGAGAGAGGGTTGTGGAATGGGTATGATAGGGGGTTGGAGATAAGTGTTGGTTGGGGATGAGAGAGGATTGGGGATGACAGAGGATTGGGAATGAGAGAGGATTATGGATGAGAGAGGATTGTGGATGAGAGAGGATTATGGATGAGAGAGGACTGGGGATGAGAGAGGATTATGGATGAGAGAGGACTGGGGATGAGAGAGGGCTGGGGATTAGAGAGGGTTGGGGATGAGAAAGGATTATGGATGAGAGAAAGCTGGGGATGAGAGAGGGTTGGGGATGAGAGAGGATTGGGAATGAGAGAGGATTATGGATGAGAGAGGATTGGGGATGAGAGAGGATTATGGATGAGAGAGGATTGGGGATGAGAGAGGACTATGGATGAGAGAGGGCTGGGGAAGAGAGAGGGTTGGGGATGAGAGAGGATTGGGAATGAAAGAGGATTATGGATGAGAGAGGATTGGGGATGAGAGAGGATTATGGATGAGAGAGGGCTGGGGATGAGAGAGGATTGTGGATGAGAGAGGATTATGGATGAGAGAGGGCTGGGGATGAGAGAGGGCTGGGGATGAGAGAGGGTTGTGGATGAGAGAGGATTATGGATGAGAGAGGGCTGGGGATGAGAGAGGGCGGGGGATGAGAGAGGATTGGGGATTAGAGAGGATTGGGGATGAGAGAGGATTGGGGATGAGAGAGGATTGGAGAAGAGAGAGGGCTGGGGATGAGAGAGGATTGGGGATGAGAGAGGATTGGGGATGAGAGAGGATTATGGATGAGAGAGGATGGGATGAACGAGGATTATGGATGAGAGAGGGTTGTGGAATGGGTATGATAGAGAGTTGGAGATAAGTGTTGGTTGGGGATGAGAGAGGAGTGGGGATGAGAGAGGATTGGGAATGAGAGAGGATTATGGATAAGAGAGGATTGTGGATGAGAGAGGATTATGGATGAGAGAGGGCTGGGGATGAGAGAGGGTTGGGGATGAGAGAGGATTATGGATGAGAGAGGACTGGGGATGAGAGAGGGTTGGGGATGAGAGAGGATTGGGGATGAGAGAGGATTATGGATGAGAGAGGATCGGGGATGAGAGAGGGTTGTGGAATGGGTATGATAGAGGGTTGGAGATAAGTGTTGGTTGGGGATGAGAGAGGATTGGGGATGAGAGAGGGTTGGGGATGAGAGAGGATTTTGGATGAGAGAGGATTGGGGATGAGAGAGGGCTGGGGATGAGAGAGGATTGGGGATGAGAGAGGATTGGGGATGAGAGAGGATTATGGATGAGAGAGGATGGGATGAACGAGGATTATGGATGAGAGAGGGTTGTGGAATGGGTATGATAGAGAGTTAGAGATAAGTGTTAGTTGGGGATGAGAGAGGATTGGGGATGAGAGAGGATTGGGAATGAGAGAGGATTATGGATGAGAGAGGATTGTGGATGAGAGAGGATTATGGATGAGAGAGGGCTGGGGTTGAGAGAGGGTTGGGGATGAGAGAGGTTTATGGATGAGAGAAGACTGGGGATGAGAGAGGGTTGGGGATGAGAGAGGATTGGGGATGAGAGAGGAATATGGATGAGAGAGGATTGGGGATGAGAGAGGGTTGTGGAATGGGTATGATAGAGGGTTGGAGATAAGTGTTGGTTGGGGATGAGAGAGGATTGGGGATAAGAGAGGGTTGGGGATGAGAGAGGATTATGGATAAGAGAGGATTGGGGATGAGAGAGGATTGGGGATAAGAGAGGGTTGGGGATGAGAGAGGATTATGGATGAGAGAGGATTGGGGATGAGAGAGGGATGGGAATGATAGAGGATTATGGATGAGAGAGGATTGTGGATGAGAGAGGGTTGTGGAATGAGTATGATAGAGGGTTGGAGATAAGTGTTGGTTGGGGATGAGAGAGGATTGGGGATGATAGAGGATTGGGGATGAGAGAAGATTGTGGATGAGAGAGGATTGGGAATGAGAGAGGATTGGGGATGAGAGAGGGTTGTGGAATGGGTATGATAGAGGGTTGGAGATAAGTGTTGGTTGGGGATGAGAGAGGATTGGGGATAAGAGAGGTTGGGGATGAGAGAGGATTATGGATGAGAGAGGGCTGGGGATGAGAGAGGGTTGGGGATGAGAGAGGATTGGGGATGAGAGAGGATTGGGGATGAGAGAGGATTGGAGATGAGAGAGGGCTGGGGATGAGAGAGGATTGGGGATGAGAGAGGATTGGGGATGAGAGAGGATTATGGATGAGCGAGGATGGGATGAACGAGGATTATGGATGAGAGAGGGTTGTGGAATGGGTATGATAGAGAGTTGGAGATAAGTGTTGGTTGGGGATGAGAGAGGAGTAGGGATGAGAGAGGATTGGGAATGAGAGAGGATTATGGATAAGAGAGGATTGTGGATGACAGAGGATTATGGATGAGACAGGGCTGGGGATGAGAGAGGGTTGGGGATGATAGAGGGCTGGGGATGAGAGAGGGTTGGGGATGAGAGAGGATTATGGATGAGAGAGGACTGGGGATGAGAGAGGGTTGGGGATGAGAGAGGATTGGGGATGAGAGAGGATTCGGGATGAGAGAGGATCGGGGATGAGAGAGGGTTGTGGAATGGGTATGATAGAGGGTTGGAGATAAGTGTTGGTTGGGGATGAGAGAGGATTGGGGATGAGAGAGGGTTGGGGATGAGAGAGGATTTTGGATGAGAGAGGATTGGGGATAAGAGAGGGCTGGGGATGAGAGAGGATTGGGGATGAGAGAGGATTGGGGATGAGAGAGGATTATGGATGAGAGAGGATGGGATGAACGAGGATTATGGATGAGAGAGGGTTGTGGAATGGGTATGATAGAGAGTTAGAGATAAGTGTTAGTTGGGGATGAGAGAGGATTGGGGATGAGAGAGGATTGGGAATGAGAGAGGATTATGGATGAGAGAGGATTGTGGATGAGAGAGGATTATGGATGAGAGAGGGCTGGGGTTGAGAGAGGGTTGGGGATGAGAGAGGTTTATGGATGAGAGAAGACTGGGGATGAGAGAGGGTTGGGGATGAGAGAGGATTGGGGATGAGAGAGGAATATGGATGAGAGAGGATTGGGGATGAGAGAGGGTTGTGGAATGGGTATGATAGAGGGTTGGAGATAAGTGTTGGTTGGGGATGAGAGAGGGATTGGGGATAAGAGAGGGTTGGGGATGAGAGAGGATTATGGATAAGAGAGGATTGGGGATGAGAGAGGATTGGGGATTAGAGAGGGTTGGGGATGAGAGAGTATTATGGATGAGAGAGGATTGGGGATGAGAGAGGGATGGGAATGATAGAGGATTATGGATGAGAGAGGATTGTGGATGAGAGAGGGTTGTGGAATGAGTATGATAGAGGGTTGGAGATAAGTGTTGGTTGGGGATAAGAGAGGATTGGGGATGAGAGAGGATTGGGGATGAGAGAAGATTGTGGATGAGAGAGGATTGGGAATGAGAGAGGATTGGGGATGAGAGAGGGTTGTGGAATGGGTATGATAGAGGGTTGGAGATAAGTGTTGGTTGGGGATGAGAGAGGATTGGGGATAAGAGAGGTTGGGGATGAGAGAGGATTATGGATGAGAGAGGGCTGGGGATGAGAGAGGGTTGGGGATGAGAGAGGATTGGGGATGAGAGAGGATTGGGGATGAGAGAGGATTGGGGATGAGGAGACGATTATGGATGAGAGAGGGCTGGGGATGAGAGAGGGTTGGGTGATGAGAGAGGGCTGGGGATGAGAGAGGATTGGGGATGAGAGGATTGGGGATGAGAGACGATTATGGATGAGAGAGGGCTGGGGATGAGAGATTGTTGGGGATGAGATAGGATTATGGATGAGAGATGGCTGGAGATGAGAGAGGATTGGGGATGAGAGAGGGTTGGAGATGAGAGAGGGTTGGGGATGAGAGAGGATTGGGGATGAGAGAGGGTTGGGGATGAGAGAGGGTTGGGGATGAGAGAGGATTGGGGATGAGAGAGAATTGGGGATGAGAGAGGATTGTGGATGAGCGAGGGATGGGGATGAGAGAGGATTGGGGATGAGAGAGGATTGGGGATGAGAGAGGATTGGGGATGAGAGAGGATTGGGGATGACAGAGGATTATGGATGAGAGAGGGCTGGGGATGAGAGAGGGTTGGGGATGAGAGAGGATTATGGATTAGAGAGGGCTGGGGATGAGAGAGGGTTTGGGATGAGAGAAGATAATGGATGAGAGAGGATTGGGGATGACAGAGGATTATGGATGAGAGAGGGTTGGGGATGAGAGAGGATTGGGGATGAGAGAGGATTATGGATGAGAGAGGGTTGGGGATGAGAGAGGATTGGGGATAAGAGAGGATTGGGGATGAGAGATGGTTGGGGATAAGAGAGGATTATGGATCAGAGAGGGCTGGGGATTAGAGAGGATTGGGGATGAGAGAGGATTTGGGATGAGAGAGGGTTGGGGATGAGAGAGGATTGGGGTTGAGAGAATATTAGGGATGAGAGAGGATTGGGTATGAGAGAGGATTATAAATGAGAGAGGGCTGGGGATGAGAGAGGATTGGGGATGAGAGAGGGCTGGTGATGAGAGAGGATTGGGGATAAGTGAGGATTGGGGATGAGAGAGGATTGGGAATAAGAGAGGATTGGGGATGAGAGAGGGCTGGGGATGAGAGACGATTATGGATGAAAGAGGGCTGGGGATGAGAGAGGGTTGGGGATGAGAGGGGATTGGGGATGAGAGAGGATTGGGGATGGCAGAGGATTATGGATGAGAGAGGGCTGGGGATGAGAGAGGATTGGGGATGAGAGAGGATTGGGGATGAGAGAGGGTTGGGGATGAGAGATTGTTGGAGATGAGATAGGATTATGGATGAGAGATGGCTGGAGATGAGAGAGGATTGGGGATGAGAGAAGGTTGGGGATGAGAGAGGATTATATGAGAGAGGGCTGGGGATGAGAGAGGGTTGGGGATGAGAGGGGATTGGGGATGAGAGAGGATTATGGATGAGAGATGTCTGGAAATGAGAAAGGATTGGGGATGAGAGAGGATTATGGATGAGAGAGGGTTTGGGATGAGAGAGGATTGGGGATGAGAGAGGATTGGGGATCATAGAGGGCTGGGAATGAGAGAGGATTGGGAATGAGTGAGGATTGGGGATGAGAGAGGATTGTGGATGAGAGAGGATTATGGATGAGAGAGAATTGGGGATGAGAGAGGATTGGGTATGAGAGAGGATTGGGGATGAGAGATGGTTGGGGATGAGATAGGGTTGGGTATGAAAGAGGATTGGGGGTGAGAGAGGGTTGGGGATGAGAGAGGGCTGGGATGAGAGAGGATTGGGGATGAGAGAGGGTTGGGGATGAGAGAGGGTTGGGGATGAGAGAGGATTGGGGATGAGAGAGGGTTGGGGATTTGAGAGGGTTGGGGATGAGAGAGGATTGGGGATGAGAGAGAATTGGGGATGAGAGAGGATTGTGGATGAGCGAGGGCTGGGGATGAGAGAGGATTGGGGATGAGAGAGGATTGGGGATGAGAGAGGATTGGGGATGACAGAGGATTATGGATGAGACAGGGCTGGGGATGAGAGAGGGTTGGGGATGAGAGAGGGCTGGGGATGAGAGAGGGTTGGGGATGAGAGAGGATTATGGATGAGAGAGGATTGGGGATGACAGAGGATTATGAATGAGAGAGGGCTGGGGATGAGAGAGGATTGGGGATGAGCGAGGATTGGGGATGAGAGACGATTATGGATGAGAGAGGGCTGGGGATGAGAGATTGTTGGGGATGAGATAGGATTATTGATGAGAGATGGCTGGAGATGAGAGAGGATTGGGGATGAGAGAGGGTTGGGGATGAGAGAGGGTTGGGGATTAGAGAGGATTGGGGATGAGAGATGGTTGGGGATAAGAGAGGATTATGGATCAGAGAGGGCTGGGGATTAGAGAGGATTGGGGATGAGAGAGGATTGGGGATGAGAGAGGGTTGGGGATGAGAGAGGATTGGGGTTGAGAGAATATTAGGGATGAGAGAGGATTGGGTATGAGAGAGGATTATGAATGAGAGAGGGCTGGGGATGAGAGAGGATTGGGGATGAGAGAGGGCTGGTGATGAGAGAGGATTGGGGATGAGTGAGGATTGGGGATGAGAGAGGATTGGGGATGAGAGAGGATTGGGGTTGAGAGAATATTAGGGATGAGAGAGGATTGGGGATGACAGAGAATTATGGATGTGAGATGGCTGGGGATGAGAGAGGTCTGGGGATGAGAGAGGATTGGGGATGAGAGAGGATTATGGATGAGAGAGGGCTGGGGATGAGAGAGGATTGGGTATGAGAGAGGATTGGGGATGAAAGAGCATTGGGGATGAGAGAGGGTTGGGGATGAGAGAGGATTATAAATGAGAGAGGGTTGGGGATGAGAGAGGATTGGGGATGAGAGAGGATTGGGGATGAGAGAGGGTTAGGGATGAGAGAGGATTGGAGATGAGAGAGGATTGGGGATAAGAGAGGGCTGGGGATGAGAGAGGATTGGGGATGAGTGAGGATTGGGGATGAGTGAGGATTGGGGATGAGAGAGGATTAGGGATGAGAGAGGATTATGGATGAGAGAGGACTGGGGATGAGAGAGGGTTGGGGATGAGAGAGGATTATGGATGAGAGAGAAATGGGGATGAGAGAGGGTTGTGGAATGGGTATATAGAGGGTTGGAGATAAGTGTTGGTTGGGGATAAGAGGATTGGGGATGAGAGAGGATTAGGGATGAGAGAGGATTGGGAATGAGAGAGGATTAAGGATGAGAGAGGGCTGGGGATGAGAGAGGGTTGGGGATGAGAGATGATTATGGATGAGAGAGGACTGGGGATGAGAGAGGGTTGGGGATGAGAGAGGATTGGGGATGAGAGAGGATTATGGATGAGAGAGGGCTGGGGATGAGAGAGGGTTGGGGAGTAGAGAGGATTATGGATGAGAGTGGATTGGGGATGAGAGAGGGTTGTGGAATGGGTATGATAGAGGGATGGAGATAAGTGTTGGTTGGGGATGAGAGAGGATTGGGGATAAGAGAGGGTTGGGGATGAGAGAGGATTATGGAATAGAGAGGATTGGGGATGAGAGAGGGTTGTGGAATGGCTATGATAGAGGGTTGGAGATAAGAGTTGTTGGGGATGAGAGAGGATTTGGGATGAGAGAGGATTGGGGATGAGAGAGGATTATGGATGAGAGAGGGCTGGGGATGAGAGAGGATTGGGTATGAGAGAGGATTGGGGATGAGAGAGGATTGGGAATAAGAGAGGATTGGGGATGAGAGAGGGCTGGGGATGAGAGACGATTATGGATGAAAGAGGGCTGGGGATGAGAGAGGGTTGGGGATGAGAGGGGATTGGGGATGAGAGAGGATTGGGGATGGCAGAGGATTATGGATGAGAGAGGGCTGGGGATGAGAGAGGGTTGGGGATGAGAGAGGATTGGGGATGAGAGAGAATTGGGGATGAGAGAGGATTGGGGATGAGAGAGGATTATGGATGAGAGAGGGCTGGGGATGAGAGAGGGCTGGGGATGAGAGAGGATTGGGGATGAGAGAGGATTGGGGATGAGAGACGATTATGGATGAGAGAGGCTGGGGATGAGAGATTGTTGGAGATGAGATAGGATTATGGATGAGAGATGGCTGGAGATGAGAGAGGATTGGGGATGAGAGAAGGTTGGGGATGAGAGAGGATTATGGATGAGAGAGGGCTGGGGATGAGAGAGGGTTGGGGATGAGAGGGGATTGGGGATGAGAGAGGATTATGGATGAGAGATGTCTGGAAATGAGAAAGGATTGGGGATGAGAGAGGATTATGGATGAGAGAGGGTTTGGGATGAGAGAGGATTGTGGGTGAGAGAGGGTTGGGGATGAGAGAGGGCTGGGATGAGAGAGGATTGGGGATGAGAGAGGATTGGGGATGAGAGAGGATTATGGATGAGAGAGGATTGGGGATGACAAAGGACTATGGATGAGAGAGGGCTGGGGAAGAGAGAGGATTGGGGATGAGAGAGGATTGGGGATGAGAGAGGATTGGAGATGAGAGAGGATTGGGGATGAGAGAGGGTTGGGGATGAGAGAGGATTGGGGATGAGAGACGATTATGGATGAGAGAGGATTGTGGATGAGAGAGGGTTGGGGATGACAAAGGACTATGGATGAGAGAGGGCTGGGGATGAGAGAGGGTTGGGTATGAGAGAGGGCTGTGGATGAGAGAGGATTGGGGATGAGCGAGGATTGGGGATGAGAGACGATTATGGATGAGAGAGGGCTGGGAATGAGAGATTGTTGGGGATGAGATAGGATTATGGATGAGAGATGGCTGGACTGGGGATGACAGAGGATTATGGATGAGAGAGGGCGGGATGAGAGAGAGTTGGGGACGAGAAAGGATTATGGATGAGATGGGGCTGGGGATGAAAGAGGGTTGGGGATGAGAGAGGATTAAGAATGAGAGAGGATTGGGGATGACAGAGGATTATGGATGAGAGAGGATTGGGGATGAGAGAGGGTTGGGGATGAGAGAGGGTTGGGGATGAGAGAATATTGGGGATGAGAGAGGGTTGGGGATGAGAAAGGGTTGGGGATGAGAGAGGATTGGGGATGAGAGAGAGATTGGGGATGAGAGAGGATTGTGGATGAGCGAGGGCTGGGGATGAGAGAGGATTGGGGATGAGAGAGGATTGGGGATGAGAGAGGATTGGGGATGACAGAGGATTTTGGATGAGAGAGGGCTGGGGATGAGAGAGGGTTGGGGATGAGAGAGGTTTATGGATGAGAGAAGACTGGGGATGAGAGAGGGTTGGGGATGAGAGAGGATTGGGGATGAGAGAGGAATATGGATGAGAGAGGATTGGGGATGAGAGAGGGTTGTGGAATGGGTATGATAGAGGGTTGGAGATAAGTGTTGGTTGGGGATGAGAGAGGATTGGGGATAAGAGAGGGTTGGGGATGAGAGAGGATTATGGATAAGAGAGGATTGGGGATGAGAGAGGATTGGGGATAAGAGGGTTGGGGATGAGAGAGGATTATGGATGAGAGAGGATTGGGGATGAGAGAGGGATGGGAATGATAGAGGATTATGGATGAGAGAGGATTGTGGATGAGAGAGGGTTGTGGAATGAGTATGATAGAGGGTTGGAGATAAGTGTTGGTTGGGGATGAGAGAGGATTGGGGATGATAGAGGATTGGGGATGAGAGAAGATTGTGGATGAGAGAGGATTGGGAATGAGAGAGGATTGGGGATGAGAGAGGGTTGTGGAATGGGTATGATAGAGGGTTGGAGATAAGTGTTGGTTGGGGATGAGAGAGGATTGGGGATAAGAGAGGGTTGGGGATGAGAGAGGATTATGGATAAGAGAGGATTGGGGATGAGAGAGGATTGGGGATAAGAGAGGGTTGGGGATGAGAGAGGATTATGGATGAGAGAGGATTGGGGATGAGAGAGGGATGGGAATGATAGAGGATTATGGATGAGAGAGGATTGTGGATGAGAGAGGGTTGTGGAATGAGTATGATAGAGGGTTGGAGATAAGTGTTGGTTGGGGATGAGAGAGGATTGGGGATGATAGAGGATTGGGGATGAGAGAAGATTGTGGATGAGAGAGGATTGGGAATGAGAGAGGATTGGGGATGAGAGAGGGTTGTGGAATGGGTATGATAGAGGGTTGGAGATAAGTGTTGGTTGGGGATGAGAGAGGATTGGGGATAAGAGAGGTTGGGGATGAGAGAGGATTATGGATGAGAGAGGGCTGGGGATGAGAGAGGGTTGGGGATGAGAGAGGATTGGGGATGAGAGAGGATTGGGGATGAGAGAGGATTGGAGATGAGAGAGGGCTGGGGATGAGAGAGGATTGGGGATGAGAGAGGATTGGGGATGAGAGAGGATTATGGATGAGCGAGGATGGGATGAACGAGGATTATGGATGAGAGAGGGTTGTGGAATGGGTATGATAGAGAGTTGGAGATAAGTGTTGGTTGGGGATGAGAGAGGAGTAGGGATGAGAGAGGATTGGGAATGAGAGAGGATTATGGATAAGAGAGGATTGTGGATGACAGAGGATTATGGATGAGACAGGGCTGGGGATGAGAGAGGGTTGGGGATGATAGAGGGCTGGGGATGAGAGAGGGTTGGGGATGAGAGAGGATTATGGATGAGAGAGGACTGGGGATGAGAGAGGGTTGGGGATGAGAGAGGATTGGGGATGAGAGAGGATTATGGATGAGAGAGGATCGGGGATGAGAGAGGGTTGTGGAATGGGTATGATAGAGGGTTGGAGATAAGTGTTGGTTGGGGATGAGAGAGGATTGGGGATGAGAGAGAGGGTTGGGGATGAGAGAGGATTTTGGATGAGAGAGGATTGGGGATAAGAGAGGGCTGGGGATGAGAGAGGATTGGGGATGAGAGAGGATTGGGGATGAGAGAGGATTATGGATGAGAGAGGATGGGATGAACGAGGATTATGGATGAGAGAGGGTTGTGGAATGGGTATGATAGAGAGTTAGAGATAAGTGTTAGTTGGGGATGAGAGAGGATTGGGGATGAGAGAGGATTGGGAATGAGAGAGGATTATGGATGAGAGAGGATTGTGGATGAGAGAGGATTATGGATGAGAGAGGGCTGGGGTTGAGAGAGGGTTGGGGATGAGAGAGGTTTATGGATGAGAGAAGACTGGGGATGAGAGAGGGTTGGGGATGAGAGAGGATTGGGGATGAGAGAGGAATATGGATGAGAGAGGATTGGGGATGAGAGAGGGTTGTGGAATGGGTATGATAGAGGGTTGGAGATAAGTGTTGGTTGGGGATGAGAGAGGATTGGGGATAAGAGAGGGTTGGGGATGAGAGAGGATTATGGATAAGAGAGGATTGGGGATGAGAGAGGATTGGGGATAAGAGAGGGTTGGGGATGAGAGAGTATTATGGATGAGAGAGGATTGGGGATGAGAGAGGGATGGGAATGATAGAGGATTATGGATGAGAGAGGATTGTGGATGAGAGAGGGTTGTGGAATGAGTATGATAGAGGGTTGGTGATAAGTGTTGGTTGGGGATGAGAGAGGATTGGGGATGAGAGAGGATTGGGGATGAGAGAAGATTGTGGATGAGAGAGGATTGGGAATGAGAGAGGATTGGGGATGAGAGAGGGTTGTGGAATGGGGGATAGAGGGTTGGAGATAAGTGTTGGTTGGGGATGAGAGAGGATTGGGGATAAGAGAGGTTGGGGATGAGAGAGGATTATGGATGAGAGAGGGCTGGGGATGAGAGAGGGTTGGGGATGAGAGAGGATTGGGGATGAGAGAGGATTGGGGATGAGAGAGGATTGGGGATGAGAGACGATTATGGATGAGAGAGGGCTGGGGATGAGAGAGGGTTGGGTATGAGAGAGGGCTGGGGATGAGAGAGGATTGGGGATGAGAGGATTGGGGATGAGAGACGATTATGGATGAGAGAGGGCTGGGGATGAGAGATTGTTGGGGATGAGATAGGATTATGGATGAGAGATGGCTGGAGATGAGAGAGGATTGGGGATGAGAGAGGGTTGGGGATGAGAGAGGGTTGGGGATGTGAGAGGATTGGGGATGAGAGAGGGTTGGGGATGAGAGAGGGTTGGGGATGAGAGAGGATTGGGGATGAGAGAGAATTGGGGATGAGAGAGGGATTGTGGATGAGCGAGGGATGGGGATGAGAGAGGATTGGGGATGAGAGAGGATTGGGGATGAGAGAGGATTGGGGATGAGAGAGGATTGGGGATGACAGAGGATTATGGATGAGAGAGGGCTGGGGATGAGAGAGGGTTGGGGATGAGAGAGGATTATGGATTAGAGAGGGCTGGGGATGAGAGAGGGTTTGGGATGAGAGAAGATAATGGATGAGAGAGGATTGGGGATGACAGAGGATTATGGATGAGAGAGGGTTGGGGATGAGAGAGAGGATTGGGGATGAGAGAGGATTATGGATGAGAGAGGGTTGGGGATGAGAGAGGGATTGGGGATAAGAGAGAGGATTGGGGATGAGAGATGGTTGGGGATAAGAGAGGATTATGGATCAGAGAGGGCTGGGGATTAGAGAGGATTGGGGATGAGAGAGGATTTGGGATGAGAGAGGGTTGGGGATGAGAGAGGATTGGGGTTGAGAGAATATTAGGGATGAGAGAGGATTGGGTATGAGAGAGGATTATAAATGAGAGAGGGCTGGGGATGAGAGAGGATTGGGGATGAGAGAGGGCTGGTGATGAGAGAGGATTGGGGATAAGTGAGGATTGGGGATGAGAGAGGATTGGGAATAAGAGAGGATTGGGGATGAGAGAGGGCTGGGGATGAGAGACGATTATGGATGAAAGAGGGCTGGGGATGAGAGAGGGTTGGGGATGAGAGGGGATTGGGGATGAGAGAGGATTGGGGATGGCAGAGGATTATGGATGAGAGAGGGCTGGGGATGAGAGAGGATTGGGGATGAGAGAGGATTGGGGATGAGAGAGGGTTGGGGATGAGAGATTGTTGGAGATGAGATAGGATTATGGATGAGAGATGGCTGGAGATGAGAGAGGATTGGGGATGAGAGAAGGTTGGGGATGAGAGAGGATTATATGAGAGAGGGCTGGGGATGAGAGAGGGTTGGGGATGAGAGGGGATTGGGGATGAGAGAGGATTATGGATGAGAGATGTCTGGAAATGAGAAAGGATTGGGGATGAGAGAGGATTATGGATGAGAGAGGGTTTGGGATGAGAGAGGATTGGGGATGAGAGAGGATTGGGGATCATAGAGGGCTGGGAATGAGAGAGGATTGGGAATGAGTGAGGATTGGGGATGAGAGAGGATTGTGGATGAGAGAGGATTATGGATGAGAGAGAATTGGGGATGAGAGAGGATTGGGTATGAGAAGAGGATTGGGGATGAGAGATGGTTGGGGATGAGATAGGGTTGGGTATGAAAGAGGATTGGGGGTGAGAGAGGGTTGGGGATGAGAGAGGGCTGGGATGAGAGAGGATTGGGGATGAGAGAGGGTTGGGGATGAGAGAGGGTTGGGGATGAGAGGGATTGGGGATGAGAGAGGGTTGGGGATTTGAGAGGGTTGGGGATGAGAGAGGATTGGGGATGAGAGAGAATTGGGGATGAGAGAGGATTGTGGATGAGCGAGGGCTGGGGATGAGAGAGGATTGGGGATGAGAGAGGATTGGGGATGAGAGAGGATTGGGGATGACAGAGGATTATGGATGAGACAGGGCTGGGGATGAGAGAGGGTTGGGGATGAGAGAGGGCTGGGGATGAGAGAGGGTTGGGGATGAGAGAGGATTATGGATGAGAGAGGATTGGGGATGACAGAGGATTATGAATGAGAGAGGGCTGGGGATGAGAGAGGATTGGGGATGAGCGAGGGATTGGGGATGAGAGACGATTATGGATGAGAGGGCTGGGGATGAGAGATTGTTGGGGATGAGATAGGATTATTGATGAGAGATGGCTGGAGATGAGAGAGGATTGGGGATGAGAGAGGGTTGGGGATGAGAGAGGGTTGGGGATTAGAGAGGATTGGGGATGAGAGATGGTTCGGGGATAAGAGAGGATTATGGATCAGAGAGGGCTGGGGATTAGAGAGGATTGGGGATGAGAGAGGATTGGGGATAGAGAGAGGGTTGGGGATGAGAGGGATTGGGGTTGAGAGAATATTAGGGATGAGAGAGGATTGGGTATGAGAGAGGATTATGAATGAGAGAGGGCTGGGGATGAGAGAGGATTGGGGATGAGAGAGGGCTGGTGATGAGAGAGGATTGGGGATGAGTGAGGGATTGGGGATGAGAGAGGATTAGGGGATGAGAAGAGGATTGGGGTTGAGAGAATATTAGGGATGAGAGAGGATTAGGGATGACAGAGAATTATGGATGTGAGATGGCTGGGGATGAGAGAGGTCTGGGGATGAGAGAGGATTGGGGATGAGAGAGGATTATGGATGAGAGAGGGCTGGGGATGAGAGAGGATTGGGTATGAGAGAGGATTGGGGATGAAAGAGCATTGGGGATGAGAGAGGGTTGGGGATGAGAGAGGATTATAAATGAGAGAGGGTTGGGGATGAGAGAGGATTGGGGATGAGAGAGGATTGGGGATGAGAGAGGGTTAGGGATGAGAGAGGATTGGAGATGAGAGAGGATTGGGGATAAGAGAGGGCTGGGGATGAGAGAGGATTGGGGATGAGTGAGGATTGGGGATGAGTGAGGATTAGGGATGAGAGAGGATTAGGGATGAGAGAGGGATTATGGATGAGAGAGGACTGGGGATGAGAGAGGGTTGGGGATGAGAGAGGATTATGGATGAGAGAGAAATGGGGATGAGAGAGGGTTGTGGAATGGGTATATAGAGGGTTGGAGATAAGTGTTGGTTGGGGATAAGAGGATTGGGGATGAGAGAGGATTAGGGATGAGAGAGGATTGGGAATGAGAGAGGATTAAGGATGAGAGAGGGCTGGGGATGAGAGAGGGTTGGGGATGAGAGATGATTATGGATGAGAGAGGGACTGGGGATGAGAGAGGGTTGGGGATGAGAGAGGATTGGGGATGAGAGAGGATTATGGATGAGAGAGGGCTGGGGATGAGAGAGGGTTGGGGAGTAGAGAGGATTATGGATGAGAGTGGATTGGGGATGAGAGAGGGTTGTGGAATGGGTATGATAGAGGGATGGAGATAAGTGTTGGTTGGGGATGAGAGAGGATTGGGGATAAGAGAGGGTTGGGGATGAGAGAGGATTATGGAATAGAGAGGATTGGGGATGAGAGAGGGTTGTGGAATGGCTATGATAGAGGGTTGGAGATAAGAGTTGTTGGGGATGAGAGAGGATTTGGGATGAGAGAGGATTAAGGATGAGAGAGGATTATGGATGAGAGAGGGCTGGGGATGAGAGAGGATTGGGTATGAGAGAGGATTGGGGATGAGAGAGGATTGGGAATAAGAGAGGATTGGGGATGAGAGAGGGCTGGGGATGAGAGACGATTATGGATGAAAGAGGGCTGGGGATGAGAGAGGGGTTGGGGATGAGGGGATTGGGGATGAGAGAGGATTGGGGATGGCAGAGGATTATGGATGAGAGAGGGCTGGGGATGAGAGAGGGTTGGGGATGAGAGAGGATTGGGGATGAGAGAGGATTGGGGATGAGAGAGGATTGGGGATGAGAGAGGATTATGGATGAGAGAGGGCTGGGGATGAGAGAGGGCTGGGGATGAGAGAGGGATTGGGGATGAGAGAGGATTGGGGATGAGAGACGATTATGGATGAGAGAGGCTGGGGATGAGAGATTGTTGGAGATGAGATAGGATTATGGATGAGAGATGGCTGGAGATGAGAGAGGATTGGGGATGAGAGAAGGTTGGGGATGAGAGAGGATTATGGATGAGAGAGGGCTGGGGATGAGAGAGGGTTGGGGATGAGAGGGGATTGGGGATGAGAGAGGATTATGGATGAGAGATGTCTGGAAATGAAAGGATTGGGGATGAGAGAGGATTATGGATGAGAGAGGGTTTGGGATGAGAGAGGATTGTGGGTGAGAGAGGGTTGGGGATGAGAGAGGGGCTGGGATGAGAGAGGATTGGGGATGAGAGAGGATTGGGGATGAGAGAGGATTATGGATGAGAGAGGATTGGGGATGACAAAGGACTATGGATGAGAGAGGGCTGGGGAAGAGAGGATTGGGGATGAGAGAGGATTGGGGATGAGAGAGGATTGGAGATGAGAGAGGATTGGGGATGAGAGAGGGTTGGGGATGAGAGAGGATTGGGGATGAGAGACGATTATGGATGAGAGAGGATTGTGGATGAGAGAGGGTTGGGGATGACAAAGGACTATGGATGAGAGAGGGCTGGGGATGAGAGAGGGTTGGGTATGAGAGAGGGCTGTGGATGAGAGAGGATTGGGGATGAGCGAGGATTGGGGATGAGAGACGATTATGGATGAGAGAGGGCTGGGAATGAGAGATTGTTGGGGATGAGATAGGATTATGGATGAGAGATGGCTGGACTGGGGATGACAGAGGATTATGGATGAGAGAGGGCGGGATGAGAGAGAGTTGGGGACGAGAAAGGATTATGGATGAGATGGGGCTGGGGATGAAAGAGGGTTGGGGATGAGAGAGGATTAAGAATGAGAGAGGATTGGGGATGACAGAGGATTATGGATGAGAGAGGATTGGGGATGAGAGAGGGTTGGGGATGAGAGAGGGTTGGGGATGAGAGAATATTGGGGATGAGAGAGGGTTGGGGATGAGAAAGGGTTGGGGATGAGAGAGGATTGGGGATGAGAGAGAATTGGGGATGAGAGAGGATTGTGGATGAGCGAGGGCTGGGGATGAGAGAGGATTGGGGATGAGAGAGGATTGGGGATGAGAGAGGATTGGGGATGACAGAGGATTTTGGATGAGAGAGGGCTGGGGATGAGAGAGGGTTGGGGATGAGAGAGGATTATGGATGAGAGAGGGCTGGGGATGAAAGAGGGTTGGGGATGAGAGAGGATTATGGATGAGAGAGGATTGGGGATGACAGAGGATTATGGATGAGAGATGGCTGGAGATGAGAGAGGATTGGGGATGAGAGAGGGTTGGGGATGAGAGAGGGTTGGGGATGAGAGAGGATTGGGGATGAGAGAGGATTGTGGATGAGAGAGGATTATGGACGAGAGAGGGCTGGGGGTGAGAGAGGGTTGGGGATGAGAGAGAATTGGGGATGAGAGAGGATTATGTATGATAGAGGGCTGGGGATGAGAGAGGATTATGGATGAGAGAGGATTGGGGATGAGAGAGGATTATGGATGAGAGAGGATTGTGGATGAGAGAGGATTATGGATGAGAGAGGGCTGGGGATGAGAGAGGATTATGGATGAGAGAGGGCTGGGGTTGAGAGAGGGCTGGGGATGAGAGAGGATTGGGGATTAGAGAGGATTGGGGATGAGAGAGGATTGGGGATGAGAGAGGATTGGAGATGAGAGAGGGCTGGGATGAGAGAGGATTGGGGATGAGAGAGGATTGGAGATGAGAGAGGATTATGGATGAGAGAGGATTGGGGATGAGAGAGGACTATGGATGAGAGAGGGCTAGGGAAGAGAGAGGATTGGGGATGAGAGAAGATTGGGAATGAGAGAGGATTATGGATGAGAGAGGATTGGGGATGAGAGAGGATTATGGATGAGAGAGGGCTGGGGATGAGAGAGGATTGTGGATGAGAGAGGATTATGAATGAGAGAGGGCTGGGGATGAGAGAGGGCTGGGGATGAGAGAGGATTGGGGATAAGAGAGGGCTGGGGATGACAGAAGATTATGGATGAGAGTGGGCTGGGGATGAGAGAGGGTTGGGAATGAGAGAGGATTGGGGATGAAAGAGGATTGGGGATGAGAGAGGATTGGGGATGAGAGAGGATTTTGGATGAGAGAGGGCTGGAAATGAGAGAGGATTGGGGATGAGAGAGGATTATGGATGAGAGAGGGCTGGGGATGAGAGAGGATTGTGGATGAGAGAGGATTATGGATGAGAGAGGGCTGGGGATGAGAGAGGGCTGGGGATGAGAGAGGATTGGGGATGAGAGAGGATTGGGGATGAGAGAGGATTGGGGATGAGAGAGGGTTGGGGATGAGAGAGGATTATGAATGAGAGAGGGTTAGGGATGAGAGAGGATTGGGGATGAGAGAGGATTGGAGATGAGAGAGGATTGGGGATGAGAGATGATTGGGGATGAGAGAGGATTGGGGATGACAGAGGATTATGGATGAGAGAGGACTGGGGATGAGAGAGGGTTGGTGATGAGAGAGGATTGGGGATGAGAGAGGATTGGGGATGAGAGAGGGCTGGGGATGAGAGAGGATTGTGGATGAGAGAGGATTATGGATGAGAGAGAGCTGGGGGTGAGAGAGGGTTGGGGATGAGAGAGAATTGGGGATGAGAGAGGATTATGTATGATAGAGGGCTGGGGATGAGAGAGGATTATGGATGAGAGAGGATTGGGGATGAGAGAGGATTATGGATGAGAGAGGGCTGGGGATGAGAGAGGATTGTGGATGAGAGAGGATTATGGATGAGAGAGGGCTGGGGATGAGAGAGGGTTGTGGATGAGAGAGGATTATGGATGAGAGAGGGCTGGGGTTGCGAGAGGGCTGGGGATGAGAGAGGATTGGGGATTAGAGAGGATTGGGGATGAGAGAGGATTGGGGATGAGAGAGGATTGGAGATGAGAGAGGGTTGGGATGAGAGAGGATTGGGGATGAGAGAGGATTGGAGATGAGAGAGGATTATGGATGAGAGAGGATTGGGGATGAGAGAGGATTATGGATGAGAGAGGGCTAGGGAAGAGAGAGGATTGGGGATGAGAGAGGATTGGGGATGAGAGAGGATTATGGATGAGAGAGGATTGGGGATGAGAGAGGATTATGGATGAGAGAGGGCTGGGGATGAGAGAGGATTGTGGATGAGAGAGGATTATGGATGAGAGAGGGCTGGGGATGAGAGAGGGCTGGGGATGAGAGAGGATTGGGGATAAGAGAGGGCTGGGGATGACAGAGGATTATGGATGAGAGTGGGCTGGGGATGAGAGAGGGTTGGGAATGAGAGAGGATTGGGGATGAAAGAGGATTGGGGATGAGAGAGGATTGGGGATGAGAGAGGATTGGGGATGAGAGAGGATTTTCGATGAGAGAGGGCTGGGGATGAGAGAGGGTTGGGGATGAGAGGGGATTGGGGATGAGAGAGGATTGGGGATGAGAGAGGATTGGGGATGAGAGAGGATTGGGGATGAGAGATGGCTGGGGATGAGAGAGGATTGGGGATGAGAGAGGATTATGTATGAGAGATGGCTGGAAATGAGAGAGGATTGGGGATGAGAGAGGATTATGGATGAGAGAGGGCTGGGGATGAGAGAGGATTATGGATGAGAGAGGGCTGGGGATGAGAGAGGGCTGGGGATGAGAGAGGATTGGGGATGAGAGAGGATTGGGGATGAGAGAGGATTGGGGATGAGAGAGGGTTGGGGATGAGAGAGGATTATGAATGAGAGAGGGTTAGGGATGAGAGAGGATTGGGGATGAGAGAGGATTGGGGATGAGAGAGGGTTGGAGATGAGAGAGGATTATGGATGAGAGAGGGCTGGGGATGAGAGAGGATTGTGGATGAGAGAGGATTATGGATGAGAGAGGGCTGGGGATGAGAGAGGGCTGGGGATGAGAGAGGATTGGGGATGAGAGAGGATTGGGGATGAGAGAGGAGTGGCGATGAGAGAGGGTTGGGGATGAGAGAGGATTATGAATGAGAGAGGGTTAGGGATGAGAGAGGATTGGGGATGAGAGAGGATTGGGGTTGAGAGAGGGTTGGGGATGAGAGAGAATTGGGGATGAGAGAGGATTGGGGATGAGAGAGGATTGGGGATAAGAGAGGGCTGGGGATGACAGAGGATTATGGATGAGAGTGGGCTGGGGATGAGAGAGGGTTGGGAATGAGAGAGGATTGGGGATTAAAGAGGATTGGGGATGAGAGAGGATTGGGGATGAGAGAGGATTGGGGATGAGAGAGGATTATGGATGAGAGAGGATTGGGGATGAGCGAGGGCTGGGGATGAGAGGATTGGAGATGAGAGAGGATTGGGGATGAGAGATGATTGGGGATGAGAGAGGATTGGGGATGAGAGAGGATTGGGGATGACAGAGGATTATGGATGAGAGAGGACTGGGGATGAGAGAGGGTTGGTGATGAGAGAGGATTATGGATGAGAGAGGGCTGGGGATGAGAGAGGGTTGGGGATGAGAGAGGATTGGGGATGAGAGAGGATTATGTATGAGAGAGGGCTGGGAGAATTATGGATGAGAGAGGATTGGGGATGAGACAGGATTGGGGATGAGAGAGGATTATGGATGAGAGAGGGCTGGGGATGAGAGAGGGTTGGGGATGAGAGAGGATTATGGATGAGAGAGAGCTGGGGATAAGAGAGGGTTGGGGATGAGAGAGGATTGGGTATGAGAGAGGATTGGGGATGAGAGAGGATTGGGGATGAGAGAGGGTTGGGGATGAGAGAGGATTTTGAATGAGAGAGGTTTGGGGATGAGAGAGGATTGGGGATGAGAGATGATTGGGGATGAGAGAGGGTTGGGGATGAGAGAGGGTTGGGGATGAGAGAGGATTGGGGATGAGAAAGGATTGGGGATGAGAGAGGATTATGAATGAGAGAGGGTTAGGGATGAGAGAGGATTGGGGATGAGAGAGGATTGGGGATGAGAGAGGGTTGGGGATGAGAGAGGGCTGGGGATGAGAGAGGATTGGGGATGAGTGAGAATTGGGAATGAGAAAGGATTAGGGATGAGAGAGGATTGGGGATGAGAGAGGGTTGGGGATGAGAGAGGGTTGGGGATGAGAGAGGGTTGGGGATGAGAGAGGGCTGGGGATGAGAGAGGATTTGGGGATGAGAGAGGATTGGGAATGAGAGAGGATTGGGGATGAGAGAGGATTGGGGATGACAGAGGATTATGGATGAGAAAGGGCTGGGGATGAGAGAGGGTTGGGGATGAGAGAGGATTGGGGATGAGAGAGGATTGGGGATGAGAGAGGATTAGGGATAGAGAGAGGATTATGGATGAGAGAGGGGCTGGGGATGAGAGAGGATTGGGGATGAGAGTGGATTGGGGATGAGAGAGGATTATGGATGAGAGAGGGCTGGGGATGAGAGAGGGTTAGGGATGAGAGAGGATTATGGATGAGAGATGGCTGGAAATGAGAAAGGATTGGGGATGAGAGAGGAATATGGATGAGAGAGGGTTTGGATGAGAGAGGATTGGGGATGAGAGAGGATTGGGGATCAGAGAGGATTGGGGATGAGAGAGGATTGGGAATGAGTGAGGATTGGGGATGAGAGAGGATTGGGGATGAGAGAGGATTATGGATGAGAGAGGATTGGGGATGAGAGAGGTTGGGGATGAGATAGGGTTGGGGATGAGAGAGGATTGGGGATGAGAGAGGGTTGGGGATGAGAGAGGGTTGGGGATGAGAGAGGATTGGGGATGAGAGAGGATTGGGGATGAGCGAGGGCTGGGGATGAGCGAGGGCTGGGGAATAGAGGATTGGGGATGAGAGATGATTGGGGATGAGAGAGGATTGGGGATGACAGAGGATTATGGATGAGAGAGGGCGGGATGAGAGAGAGTTGGGGACGAGAAAGGATTATGGATGAGATGGGGCTGGGGATGAAAGAGGGTTGGGGATGAGAGAGGATTAAGAATGAGAGAGGATTGGGGATGACAGAGGATTATGGATGAGAGAGGGCTGGGGATGAGAGAGGATTGTGGATGAGAGAGGATTATGGGTGAGAGAGGGCTGGGGATGAGAGAGGGCTGGGGATGAGAGAGGATTGGGGATAAGAGAGGGCTGGGGATGACAGAGGATTATGGATAAGAATGGGCTGGGGATGAGAGAGGGTTGGGAATGAGAGAGGATTGGGGATGAAAGAGGATTGGGGATGAGAGAGGATTGGGGATGAGAGAGGATTGGAGATGAGAGAGGATTTCGGATGAGAGAGGGCTGGAAATGAGAGAGGATTGGGGATGAGAGAGGATTATGGATGAGAGAGGGCTGGGGATGAGATGGGATTGTGGATGAGAGAGGATTATGGATGAGAGAGGGCTGGGGATGAGAGAGGGCTGGGGATGAGAGAGGATTGGGGATGAGAGAGGATTGGGGATGAGAGAGGATTGGGGATGAGAGAGGGTTGGGGATGAGAGAGGATTATGAATGAGAGAGGGTTAGGGATGAGAGAGGATTGGGGATGAGAGAGGATTGGGGATGAGAGAGGGCTGGGGATGAGAGAGGGCTGGGGATGAGAGAGGATTGGGGATAACAGAGGGCTGGGGATGACAGAGGATTATGGATGAGAGTGGGCTAGGGATGAGAGAGGGTTGGGAATGAGAGAGGATTGGGGATGAAAGAGGATTGGGGATGAGAGAGGATTATGGATGAGAGAGGGCTGGGGATGAGAGAGGATTGTGGATGAGAGAGGATTTTGGATGAGAGAGGGCTGGGGGTGAGAGAGGGTTGGGGATGAGAGAGAATTGGGGATGAGAGAGGATTATGTATGATAGAGGGCTGGGGATGAGAGAGGATTATGGATGAGAGAGGATTGGGGATGAGAGAGGATTATGGATGAGAGAGGGCTGGGGATGAGAGAGGATTGTGGATGAGAGAGGATTATGGATGAGAGAGGGCTGGGGATGAGAGAGGATTATGGATGAGAGAGGGCTGGGGTTGAGAGAGGGCTGGGGATGAGAGAGGATTGGGGATTAGAGAGGATTGGTGATGAGAGAGGATTGGGGATGAGAGAGGATTGGAAATGAGAGAGGGCTGAGATGAGAGAGGATTGGGGATGAGAGAGGATTGGAGATGAGAGAGGATTATAGATGAGAGAGGATTGGGGATGAGAGAGGACTATGGATGAGAGAGGGCTAGGGAAGAGAGAGGATTGGGGATGAGAGAGGATTGGGAATGAGAGAGGATTATGGATGAGAGAGGATTGGGGATGAGAGAGGATTATGGATGAGAGAGGGCTGGGGATGAGAGAGGATTGTGGATGAGAGAGGATTATGGGTGAGAGAGGGCTGGGGATGAGAGAGGGCTGGGGATGAGAGAGGATTGGGGATAAGAGAGGGCTGGGGATGACAGAGGATTATGGATAAGAGTGGGCTGGGGATGAGAGAGGGTTGGGAATGAGAGAGGATTGGGGATGAAAGAGGATTGGGGATGAGAGAGGATTGGGGATGAGAGAGGATTGGGGATGAGAGAGGATTTCGGATGAGAGAGGGCTGGAAATGAGAGAGGATTGGGGATGAGAGAGGATTATGGATGAGAGAGGGCTGGGGATGAGAGAGGAATGTGGATGAGAGAGGATTATGGATGAGAGAGGGCTGGGGATGAGAGAGGGCTGGGGATGAGAGAGGATTGGGGATGAGAGAGGATTGGGGATGAGAGAGGATTGGGGATGAGAGAGGGTTGGGGATGAGAGAGGATTATGAATGAGAGAGGGTTAGGGATGAGAGAGGATTGGGGATGAGAGAGGGTTGGTGATGAGAGAGGATTGAGGATGAGAGAGGATTATGGATGAGAGAGGGCTGGGGATGAGAGAGGATTGTGGATGAGAGAGGATTATGGATGAGAGAGGGCTGGGGGTGAGAGAGGGTTGGGGATGAGAGAGAATTGGGGATGAGAGAGGATTATGTATGATAGAGGGCTGGGGATGAGAGAGGGTTGGGGATGAGAGAGGATTGGGGATGAGAGAGGATTATGTATGAGAGAGGGCTGGGAGAATTATGGATGAGAGAGGATTGGGGATGAGACAGGATTGGGGATGAGAGAGGATTATGGATGAGAGAGGGCTGGGGATGAGAGAGGGTTGGGGATGAGAGAGGATTATGGATGAGAGAGGGCTGGGGATAAGAGAGGGTTGGGGATGAGAGAGGATTGGGTATGAGAGAGGATTGGGGATGAGAGAGAGGATTGGGGATGAGAGAGGGTTGGGGATGAGAGAGGATTATGAATGAGAGAGGTTTGGGGATGAGAGAGGATTGGGGATGAGAGATGATTGGGGATGAGAGAGGGTTGGGGATGAGAGAGGGTTGGGGATGAGAGAGGATTGGGGATGAGATAGGATTGGGGATGAGAGAGGATTATGAATGAGAGAGGGTTAGGGATGAGAGAGGATTGGGGATGAGAGAGGATTGGGGATGAGAGAGGGTTGGGAATGAGAGAGGGCTGGGGATGAGAGAGGATTGGGGATGAGTGAGAATTGGGGATGAGAGAGGATTGGGGATGAGAGAGGATTGGGGATGAGAGAGGATTATGGATGAGAGAGGGCTGGGGATGAGAGAGGATTGGGGATGAGAGTGGATTGGGGATGAGAGAGGATTATGGATGAGAGAGGGCTGGGGATGAGAGAGGGTTGGGGATGAGAGAGGATTATGGATGAGAGATGGCTGGAAATGAGAAAGGATTGGGGATGAGAGAGGAATATGGATGAGAGAGGGTTTGGATGAGAGAGGATTTGGGATGAGAGAGGATTGGGGATCAGAGAGGATTGGGGATGAGAGAGGATTGGGAATGAGTGAGGATTGGGGATGAGAGAGGATTGGGGATGAGAGAGGATTATGGATGAGAGAGGATTGGGGATGAGAGAGGTTGGGGACGAGAGAGGATTATGGATGAGATGGGGCTGGGGATGAAAGAGGGTTGGGGATGAGAGAGGATTAAGAATGAGAGAGGATTGGGGATGACAGAGGATTATGGATGAGAGAGGGCTGGGGATGAGAGAGGATTGTGGATGAGATAGGATTATGGGTGAGAGAGGGCTGGGGATGAGAGAGGGCTGGGGATGAGAGAGGATTGGGGATAAGAGAGGGCTGGGGATGACAGAGGATTATGGATAAGAGTGGGCTGGGGATGAGAGAGGGTTGGGTATGAGAGAGGATTGGGGATGAGAGAGGATTGGGGATGAGAGAGGATTGGGGATGAGAGAGGATTGGAGATGAGAGAGGATTTCGGATGAGAGAGGGCTGGAAATGAGAGAGGATTGGGGATGAGAGAGGATTATGGATGAGAGAGGGCTGGGGATGAGAGAGGATTGTGGATGAGAGAGGATTATGGATGAGAGAGGGCTGGGGATGAGAGAGGATTGTGGATGAGAGAGGATTATGGATGAGAGAGGGCTGGGGATGAGAGAGGGCTGGGGATGAGAGAGGATTGGGGATGAGAGAGGATTGGGGATGAGAGAGGATTGGGGATGAGAGAGGGTTGGGGATGAGAGAGGATTATGAATGAGAGAGGGTTAGGGATGAGAGAGGATTGGGGATGAGAGAGGGTTGGGGATGAGAGAGGGTTGGGGATGAAGGTTGGGGATGAGAGAGGATTGGGGATGAGAGAGGATTGGTGATGAGAGAGGATTGGGGATGAGCGAGGGCTGGGGATGAGAGAGGATTGGTGATGAGAGAGGATTGGGGATGAGAGATGATTGGGGATGAGAGAGGATTGGGGATGAGAGAGGATTGGGGATGACAGAGGATTATGGATGAGAGAGGACTGGGGACGAGAGAGGGTTGGTGATGAGAGAGGATTGGGGATGAGAGAGGATTATGGATGAGAGAGGGCTGGGGATGAGAGAGGATTGTGGATGAGAGAGGGATTATGGATGAGAGAGGGCTGGGGGTGAGAGGGTTGGGGATGAGAGAGAATTGGGGATGAGAGAGGGATTATGTATGATAGAGGGCTGGGGATGAGAGAGGATTATGGATGAGAGAGGATTGGGGATGAGAGAGGATTATGGATGAGGAGAGGGCTGGGGATGAGAGAGGGATTGTGGATGAGAGAGGATTATGGATGAGAGGGGGCTGGGGATGAGAGAGGGTTGTGGAAGAGAGAGGATTATGGATGAGAGAGGGCTGGGGTTGAGAGAGGGCTGGGGATGAGAGAGGATTGGGGATTAGAGAGGATTGGGGATGAGAGAGGGTTGGGGATGAGAGAGGATTGGAGATGAGAGAGGGCTGGGATGAGAGAGGATTGGGGATGATAGAGGATTGGAGATGAGAGAGGATTATGGATGAGAGAGGATTGGGGATGAGAGAGGACTATGGATGAGAGAGGGCTAGGGAAGAGAGAGGATTGGGGATGAGAGGAGGATTGGGAATGAGAGGAGGATTATGGATGAAAGAGAGAGGATTGGGGATGAGAGAGGATTATGGATGAGAGAGGGCTGGGGATGAGAGAGGATTGTGGATGAGAGAGGATTATGGATGAGAGAGGGCTGGGGATGAGAGAGGGCTGGGGATGAGAGAGGATTGGGGATAAGAGAGGGCTGGGGATGACAGAGGATTATGGATGAGAGTGGGCTGGGGATGAGAGAGGGTTGGGAATGAGAGAGGATTGGGGATGAAAGAGGATTGGGGATGAGAGAGGATTATGGATGAGAGAGGGGCTGGGGATGAGAGAGGATTGTGGATGAGAGAGGAGTTATGGATGAGAGAGGGCTGGGGGTGAGGAGAGGGTTGGGGATGAGAGAGAGGTGGGGATGAGAGAGGATTATGTATGATAGAGGGCTGGGGATGAGAGAGGATTATGGATGAGAGAGGATTGGGGATGAGAGAGGGGATTATGGATGAGAGAGGGCTGGGGATGAGAGAGGATTGTGGATGAGAGAGGATTATGGATGAGAGGGCTGGGGATGAGAGAGGGCTGGGGTTGAGAGAGGGCTGGGGATGAGAGAGGATTGGGGATTAGAGAGGATTGGGGATGAGAGAGGATTGGGGATGAGAGAGGATTGGAGATGAGAGAGGGCTGGGATGAGAGAGGATTGGGGATGAGAGAGGATTGGAGATGATAGAGGAATATGGATGAGAGAGGATTTGGGATGAGAGAGGACTATGGATGAGAGAGGGCTAGGGAAGAGAGAGGATTTGGGATGAGAGAGGATTGGGAATGAGAGAGGATTATGGATGAGAGAGGATTGGGGATGAGAGAGGATTATGGATGAGAGAGGGGTGGGGATGAGAGAGGATTGTGGATGAGAGAGGATTATGGATGAGAGAGGGCTGGGGATGAGAGAGGGCTGGGGATGAGAGAGGATTGGGGATAAGAGAGGGCTGGGGATGACAGAGGATTATGGATGAGAGTGGGCTGGGGATGAGAGAGGGTTGGGAATGAGAGAGGATTGGGGATGAAGAGAGGATGGGGGATGAGAGAGGATTTTGGATGAGAGAGGGCTGGAAATGAGAGAAAGTTGGGGATGAGAGAGTATTATGGATGAGACAGGGCTGGGGATGAGAGAGGATTGTGGATGAGAGAGGATTATGGATGAGAGAGGGCTGGGGATGAGAGAGGGCTGGGGATGAGAGAGGATTGGTGATGAGAGAGAGGATTGGGGATGAGAGAAAGTTGGGGATGAGAGAGGGTTAGGGGATGAGAGAGGATTATGAATGAGAGAGGGGTTAAAGAAGGGATGAGAGAGGATTGGGGATGAGAGAGGATTGGGGATGAGAGAGGGTTGGGGATGAGAGAGGATTGGGGATGAGAGAGGATTGGGGATGAGAGAGGATTGGGGATGAGAGAGGATTGGGGATGAGCGAGGGCTGGGGATGAGAGAGGATTGGAGATGAGAGAGGATTGGGGATGAGAGAGGATTGGGGATGAGAGAGGATTGGGGATGAGAGAGGATTGGGGATGAGAGAGGATTATGGATGAGAGAGGACTGGGGATGAGAGAGGTTTGGTGATGAGAGAGGATTGGGGATGAGAGAGGATTATGGATGAGAGAGGGCTGGGGATGAGAGAGGATTGTGGATGAGAGAGGATTATGGATGAGAGAGGGTTGGGGGGTGAGAGAGGGTTGGGGATGAGAGAGAATTGGGGATGAGAGAGGATTATGTATGATAGAGGGCTGGGGATGAGAGAGGATTATGGATGAGAGAGGATTGGGGATGAGAGTGGATTATGGATGAGAGAGGGCTGGGGATGAGAGAGGATTGTGGATGAGAGAGGATTGGGGATGAGAGAGGGCTGGGGATGAGAGAGGGTTGTGGATGAGAGAGGATTATGGATGAGAGAGGGCTGGTGTTGAGAGAGGGCTGGGGATGAGAGAGGATTGGGGATTAGAGAGGATTGGGGATGAGAGAGGATTGGGGATGAGAGAGGATTGGAGATGAGAGAGGGCTGGGATGAGAGAGGATTGGGGATGAGAGAGGATTGGAGATGAGAGAGAGGATTATGGATGAGAGAGGATTAGAGGGATGGGAGAGGGACTATGGATGAGAGAGGGCTATGGAAGAGAGAGGATTAGGGGATGAGAGAGGATTGGGAATGAGAGAGGATTATGGATGAGAGAGGATTGGGGATGAGGGAGACGATTATGGATGAGAGAGGGCTGGGTATGAGAGAGGATTGTGGATGAGAGAGGATTATGGATGAGAAGAGGGCTGGGGGATGAGAGAGAGGATTGGGGATAAGAGAGGGCTGGGGATGACAGAGGATTATGGATTAGAGTGGGCTGGGGAGTGAGAGAGGATTGGGAATGAGAGAGGATTGGGGATGAAAGAGGATTGGGGATGAGAGAGGATTGGGGATGAGAGAGGATTGGGGATGAGAGAGGATTTTGGATGAGGAGAGGGCTGGGAGATGAGAGAGGGTTGGGGATGAGAGGGGATTGGGGATGAGAGAGGATTGGGGATGAGGAGAGAGTTTGGGGATGAGAGAGGATTGGGGATGAGAGATGGCTGGGGATGAGAGAGGATTGTGGATGAGAGAGGATTATGGATGAGAGATGGCTGGAATATGAGAGAGGATTGGGGATGAGGAAGAGGATTATGGATGAGAGAGGGCTGGGGATGAGAGAGGATTGTGGATGAGAGAGGATTATGGATGAGAGAGGGCTGGGGATGAGAGAGGGTTGGGGATGAGAGAGGGATTATGAATGAGGAAGAGGGTTAGGGATGAGAGAGGATTATGGATGAGAGAGAGGCTGGGGATGAGAGAGGATTGTGGATGAGAGAGGATTATGGATGAGAGAGGGCTGGGGATGAGAGAGGGCTGGGGATGAGAGAGGGATTAAGGGGATAGAGAGAGGGCTGGGGATGAGAGAGGTTGGGAATGAAGAGAGAGGATTGGGGATGAAAGAGGGATTGGGGATGAGAGAGGGATTGGGGATGAGAGAGGATTGGGGATGAGAGAGGATTGGGGATGAGAGAGGATTGGGGATGAGAGAGGGTTGGGGATGAGAGAGGATTATGAATGAGAGAGGGTTAGGGATGAGAGAGGATTGGGGATGAGAGAGGATTGGGGATGAGAGAGGGTTGGGGATGAGAGAGGATTGGGGATGAGAGAGGGGTTGGGGATGAGAGAGGATTGGGGATGAGAGAGGATTGGGGATGAGCGAGGGCTGGGGATGAGAGAGGATTGGAGATGAGAGAGGATTGGGGATGAGAGATGATTGGGGATGAGAGAGGATTGGGGATGAGAGAGGATTAGGGGATGACAGAGGATTATGGATGAGAGAGGACTGGGGATGAGAGAGGTTTGGTGATGAGAGAGGATTGGGGATGAGAGAGGATTATGGATGAGAGAGGGCTGGGGATGAGAGAGGATTGTGGATGAGAGAGGATTATGGATGAGAGAGGGTTGGGGGTGAGAGAGGGTTGGGGATGAGAGAGAATTGGGGATGAGAGAGGATTATGTATGATAGAGGGCTGGGGATGAGAGAGGATTATGGATGAGAGAGGATTGGGGATGAGAGTGGATTATGGATGAGAGAGGGCTGGGGATGAGAGAGGATTGTGGATGAGAGAGGATTGGGGATGAGAGAGGGCTGGGGATGAGAGAGGGTTGTGGATGAGAGAGGATTATGGATGAGAGAGGGCTGGTGTTGAGAGAGGGCTGGGGATGAGAGAGGGATTGGGGATTAGAGAGGATTGGGGATGAGAGAGGATTGGGGATGAGAGAGGATTGGAGATGAGAGAGGGCTGGGATGAGAGAGGATTGGGGATGAGAGAGGATTGGAGATGAGAGAGGATTATGGATGAGAGAGGATTGGGGATGGGAGAGGACTATGGATGAGAGAGGGCTATGGAAGAGAGAGGATTGGGGATGAGAGAGGATTGGGAATGAGAGAGGATTATGGATGAGAGAGGATTGGGGATGAGAGAGGATTATGGATGAGAGAGGGCTGGGTATGAGAGAGGATTGTGGATGAGAGAGGATTATGGATGAGAGAGGGCTGGGGATGAGAGAGGATTGGGGATAAGAGAGGGCTGGGGATGACAGAGGATTATGGATTAGAGTGGGCTGGGGATGAGAGAGGATTGGGAATGAGAGAGGATTGGGGATGAAAGAGGATTGGGGATGAGAGAGGATTGGGGATGAGAGAGGATTGGGGATGAGAGAGGATTTTGGATGAGAGAGGGCTGGGGATGAGAGAGGGTTGGGGATGAGAGGGGATTGGGGATGAGAGAGGATTGGGGATGAGAGAGGATTGGGGATGAGAGAGGATTGGGGATGAGAGATGGCTGGGGATGAGAGAGGATTGTGGATGAGAGAGGATTATGGATGAGAGATGGCTGGAAATGAGAGAGGATTGGGGATGAGAGAGGATTATGGATGAGAGAGGGCTGGGGATGAGAGAGGATTGTGGATGAGAGAGGATTATGGATGAGAGAGGGCTGGGGATGAGAGAGGGTTGGGGATGAGAGAGGATTATGAATGAGAGAGGGTTAGGGATGAGAGAGGATTATGGATGAGAGAGGGCTGGGGATGAGAGAGGATTGTGGATGAGAGAGGATTATGGATGAGAGAGGGCTGGGGATGAGAGAGGGCTGGGGATGAGAGAGGATTGGGGATAAGAGAGGGCTGGGGATGAGAGAGGGTTGGGAATGAGAGAGGATTGGGGATGAAAGAGGATTGGGGATGAGAGAGGATTGGGGATGAGAGAGGATTGGGGATGAGAGAGGATTGGGGATGAGAGAGGATTGGGGATGAGAGAGGATTGGGGATGAGCGAGGGCTGGGGATGAGAGAGGATTGGAGATGAGAGAGGATTGGGGATGAGAGATGATTGGGGATGAAAGAGGATTGGGGATGAGAGAGGATTGGGGATGACAGAGGATTATGGATGAGAGAGGACTGGGGATGAGAGAGGGCTGGGGATGAGAGAGGGTTGGGGATGAGAGAGGATTGGGGATGAGAGAGGGGATGAGAGAGGATTGGGAATGAGAAAGGATTTGGGATGAGAGAGGTCTGGGGATGAGAGAGGATTGGGGATGAGAGAGGATTGTTGATGAGAGAGGATTGGGGATGAGAGAGGATTGGAGATGAGAGAGGATTATGGATGAGAGAGGGCTGGGGATGAGAGAGGATTGGAGATGAGAGAGGAATATGGATGAGAGAGGGCTGGGGATAAGAGAGGGTTGGGGATGAGAGAGGATTGGGGATGAGAGAGGATTATGTATGAGAGAGGGCTGGGGATGAGAGAGGGTTGGGGATGAGAGAGGATTATGGATGAGAGAGGATTGGGGATGAGAGAGGATTGGGGATGAGAGAGGATTGGGGATGAGAGAGGATTGGGGATGAGAGAGGATTGGGGATGAGAAAGGGTTGTGGATGAGAGTTGGTTGGGGATGAGAGAGGGTTAAGGTTGAGAGATGGTATAGTTCTGAGCAGCAAGCGAGCTCTTTAACTAAGTATTTCTGATTTATTTGCAGTGTTTTGTTTGAAATCAATATTTGACGTGTAAAACTTTCAAGCAGAATACAGACTACATTCTTGTGTTGGGACCCTTCTTAATACGCCAACACTTGACCTCGAGCGACGGATATTATTGGTCTAATGCCAGACCTGGGTATTGCCTTTACTAAATGCCTTAGCTATAGTCAGTAATCGCTAAAAACAAATTCTTATAAGGGAACACAATGCACACTTACATAAAGAAAGGTGTATTATAACGTTTCTCTTAACTTCACTTCTTGTCTTTTGATTGTTTGTTTGTCCGAATAAAAGGGGGGGGGGTGCGATAGATACAAATTTAACGCATATTTTATTGTTTTATTCGTCCGACTTTATTAGGCTTGGGCAGACGCCAAAAAAAAGTAATAAAGAATATCCTGACAACTAAAAGTATACATTTTGAAAAAAAAAACAATAAAAAAATGTATCTCAGAGGAATCGAACCTCTGGATATAGTCAGCATAAAAAAAAAATGAGTCTTGGCCAAGCGTCTAAACCACTCTGCTAGTACGCCACACAACTTAAGCTTCAATTTTAATGTACTATTGAAAAAAAAATGGGCTCGGTTATGTTTTCACTTTCTTTTGACCTAGTTTTATGCCTATATTCTTATTTTGTAATTTAAAATAATTCAAAGCTGTATTTATTTTAAAAAAATAAACATTATAAAAACTGAGAACTTAATTTGTATAGAAATTAGCAGAATTTCATTTTTTTTAACATTATATCGCTAAAAATACGGAGTCCCGAAAGTCGCGCATGCGCACATATATGGATGGTACCTGGACAAAAATTATACGGCTTCTGTCAGGGACAGAACCGTAGCCACTGCGTTTTATAAAAAAGAAAACGTTGGGCGCATGTTATACAACACTAGAATTACATAGTCATATGCATTTTGTTATCTAGACAAAAACCTTCTGTAATAATTCTGTTGGGGATTTAATTGTTAACATTTGATGATTCTAATACTGTAATACAAATATTCACATAATATAAGATTCATGCGCCCAACGTTTTTCGTTTTTATAAAAATCAGAAGCTCTTATAAAATCTATTACTATTACCATGTAACCAATTTATTCAGAAATTTTTTTCTGCTTTCTAGTACGCAAGAAAAACGTTGCTTTTTATAAAATATTTTTTTATAATGTAATTTTTATTTCTGTTACAATGATGTTACTAAATAGATCTTTATTTTCTTTTCTAAACTATTTAAGGGAAATAACCTGCCAATCCCAACTCATGCATGATATATTCAAAAGAATATTTTTTTTTTTAAATTGGACAATAATATAAGATAGATTAAAATCTAAGAGGTCTGTACCGTAAAAATATTTGAATAGATTTATAATGTATGCATCATGTACATTTGTACTTCTCCGCTGTTGTCGAGGTAGCTTTACCAATGAATGACACAGTAAATGCGTTTCTAGGACTCTCATTGCACTTGGCCCACCAGAATCATGAGTCAAGGAGCTACCAACTGGTTTGAAACAGTGACACTTTTTGAAACATCTTTCGAGTTAAAAAAAAATGAGTATAACCAATATGCTGGAGAGTATAAGCGATATGTTGGAGCGGTTGAATGAAAACATGTGTGCAAAGCTTTGATTTGAACCACAAGGATTCCATACGAATGTGAGGATGTGGTCCACCCCGGGCTGGCACTTTATTCCGTGATACCTCATAATGCTAGCTTAATCCACATGATACACTGCTATGTACACTATTTCAGTGGTACACCGCTATGTACATTTATATGTACAATATCCTATATCAATAGTACAGTGCGATGTAGTGCTTTTTTTGTGCCGGTACGCACCGGTACGGCGTACCTGCACCATTTTTCAATGTGGGGAAAAAATATTACTTTTCTTGTATCTTAACGTTTATTATTAATCTATTACATTATTTATTTGTCAAAATTGAATTATTTTAAGATTACGTGCAATAAGAATTAAATATATAATATGTGAAACTGCAAACTGGTAGTTAAAAGTTATGCGATCCATCAGTGAGTACCGGCACCTATTTTTCTTTTTTTACAAAAATAGCATTGGTGCTATGTACATCTATATGTAAACTATATCAATGGTACACCGCTATGTACATCTATATGTAAACTATATCAATGGTACACCGCTATGTACAATTTATTGTCATACCATTAGCTTTTATGACCCGGAATTTAATGGTTCTTGTGTCTCCTGTAAGCACGAACAATTTCAGAAGCCTCATTTTCAGGGGTGGATTCGTATTTACCAATCCCCCAAAAAGCTTTTTTTAAAAAGAAATAAAGAAATCTTTTTTTTATAATTTTTAAAAACATTATTCACAACAATAACCGGAAATGTATTTTTTTGTTGCTTAGAACGCAACAAGTTCTCACAACAAGTTATTTAAAGGCTTTAAAAAATTCGTTCTTGAACCTGCTTCGTACTAATTTTCCAGTAGAAAACATGTCAGACTTACATTTCCTGTATTACAAATAGTTCAGACTGTATATTGTTTGTAGAATCATAAAAGATGTACACAATTTTACTTTAATTATTTTAATATCTATCATTATTTGATAAATAGAACCAACCTTTAAGCCTATCATTACAATAACTGTTTATTATAAAACTTTTTGTTTCTATCACTCGTTTCATAAGGCAACTAAATGTTGAATAAAAGGTTTCATGATTTTCAAATTTGCCATAAACTCTTCACCTGAAAGGCTCCAAGCTAAATACTTATTTAAATTTTATACTAATTCTTTGACCAGTGATGCTAAGATGATTATTCTTTAATTGGCTGGAGCATATAAGCGAAAATTATACTCTAATACCTTGGTTAGCAAGTCAAATTTAACATTAAATGCGAAGAAAACCGGAAGTATTTTACAAGAAAAAATAGAACATTTTGTTGTTTATAATTGTGTATTTGAGATTGATTTAAGCCATGTATTGTCATTATAAAGGCTACTGATTAGAAAACTCTATCTTTTATCTGTGTTTACTTAAATCTGCAGTTTGGATGGATTTATTTATTTATTTAAATCTGCAGTTTGAATTTTGTCATATTCGAATATGTATTATAAAGGGAGAAAATTGTTTTACTAAATTTTATGAGAAAATGTGAAATAAGTGGTGCCGAGGTTATTGAAACAGTTGAATTCTACACTTCATCTGCCTATATGATCCTTCAGGGGCTTAAGGAATTTTTTTTTGTTTTTTTTCCATCAGAATACATTCTCAAATTAAAAATACAAATTTATATAAAAATAACTGCCAAGTAAATAAAACATGTATTCATTCTATTTATGGAATATTTACTTTGCAATCATCACTCCGCATTAACTTTATGTGCACTTTAATCTAAGAAATGATAAATACATATTGTCTTCAAAACAGGTGAAATATTACAGAAATCAATATGTTGTATGAAGCAATGATGTTACCCTACAACCGTAGCTGTTACATATCTACGTGATAATCTGTATAACTCCATCTTACGAAGACCTCGTTTTTATTTTATTACATTCTGTTTTCGCTGACATTTGGGATGAAGAAATGTATCTTAGAGAGAGAGAGAGAGAGGGAAAGAGAGAGAGAGAGAGAGAAAGAGAGAGAGAGAGAGAAAGAGAGAGAGAAATGAAATAATATGGAATCGACAACATTCTTCGCAGGAGACATTACAAAAAATAAAGATAGTTTAAATTTATTATAGACATTTATATTACGATGCAGCAATCAATTACTCATCTATATCTTAGAATACTTGTATAGAAACACAATTACAAATAATATTTAAGTCAAATGAAACATAAATTTGGATAAATTGTCAAAACAGAATACATAAGCGCACAACATAATGAGAAGAATATATATATTTCCCTCCCCAGTTATTGTATCTGATACCAGAGCCGTTCTCACTGTGTAGACAAGCATCCACCTAGACCTCCTCCATCCCCCTCCAATACCACAGGGCTTCCTAGAAGTGCACATTACTATAACGGACTGGCTACGGATACGAAAAAAGTATCTCGTATTTTTTTTTTCCGGGGTACGAAAAAAAGATGTGCGTCATTTTAGCGATATGATGCTAACCCTAACTCTAACCCTTTTTTTCAGATAGCGATATGATAATATCCCTAGCCTTAACCTTAAGCCCCTAATCATAACCCCCTAACCCTAACCCCTAACCCTAACCCGCTAACCCTAACCCTTTTTGTTTTTATAATGTTTCCTTTTAGTTAACAAAGTCGGACGAATAAAACAAAATAATTATGCGCTAAATTAGTATCTATTATTCTGAAAAAAAAAATTGAAAAACAAGCAATTAAGCCTGTTCCATTCTAGACACAGGACGTGTTAGCGCATTTTCGTGTTATGTATCAGTACGTTTGTTAGCTTTCAGTAAATATTTGTAAATTTTGGAAATGTTTATAAATTCAATTGTGTAATGCATATATCTGTAAAAAAAATTATAAAGACGTTTCTTTATATTTGAAAAAAATTATTGTCTTAAATCTAACTACAAGTGGTCTGTGGTTACTGAAATAGGACTCATAATTGAAAACATTCGAAATTTAAACTCAGAACACAAGCTTACTATTTTATTTGATGAGTTTCTTAATAAATCTTGGTGAAACTAAGTGCTGCAGTATTTCGCACCAAATGAACGGGTTATT
The DNA here is from genome assembly GCA_021962125.1 of Bulinus truncatus. Lineage (NCBI taxonomy): Eukaryota > Metazoa > Mollusca > Gastropoda > Planorbidae > Bulinus > Bulinus truncatus. The sequence continues at coordinate 562,576 of JAGDYQ010000238.1, forward strand.
GAACGTACAAGGTGTATATATAAAATATAAGCCCCTTAGGAGCCCTGAAGCCCGGCCCTCAGAGGTCCTATCGCGAAATGAACTTTTGATGTACACATGGCAGGCCAAGACCTACAAAATGATATATACATCATGGGTCTAGGACTTATTGTTGCTGAGATATAGCGCTCCTTTATTAATATAGCTTATATAGTAAAAAACGGTACTAAGGCCCCTTTTACGGTCCTAAGAGGTCAGATCGCGAAATGAAAAAAAGTCATTTCTTGGCAGGCCAAGACCTACAAAATGATATATACATCATGGGTCTAGGACTTATGGTTGTTGAGATCTAGGGTGATGACGGACAGACAGACAGACAAAACGGGGACAATAGAGCATTTTTGCAGGAATCGAACACGCACATAGTCGACCAAAATTGAGTCACGGCTAAGCGAGTAACCCATTCTGCTAGCAAGCCACTCAAACTGAGACACAATTTTTAATAGGTTATGTTTTCAATTTCAAAGTCTATTTTCGTACCCCGGAAAATAAAAAATATGGAGTATTTTTTTCGTAACCCGTAGCTTATGCGTTACTCGGACTGGCTACGTAGCTTGTGCGTTACTAAAAAGCTTGTTTTTACCAGGACCTCATAGGGTACTTTTGACTAGGGACCTCATAGGGTACTTTTGACTAGGGACCTCATAGGGTACTTTTGACTAGGGACCTCATAGGGTACTTTTGACTAGGGACCTCATAGGGTACTTTTGACTAGGGACCTCATAGGGTACTTTTGACTAGGGACCTCATAGGGTACTTTTGACAAGGGCTTGAAGAATCCTAAGAAAATCTATGCCTAAGTCACCAAGATATTTATGAGTGGATCTGTCCGATAGGTCCAGTAGAATGGCAGTAGAATTTTGAAGATTGCATTCTAGATATAATTGGTGACTCCTTCCTGTTGTAATGGAAACATGATTGTTTAAACAGGTGTTTTTTTATATATAAAAAAATTCTAACCTCTGGATATACATATTGGTAAATATTGGCAGAGCAACTAAAAAGAATGAATTTTATGTGGTCATTTAGCCTCTATACTCTCCCATCCCCCCCCAATAGTGCTTGTGGGGATCTATCTGACGACCCCAATCACAGTACAAATGACCTGTTACAGAAAAAAATTCAATGACAGTCGTTCATAGCTTTCACAAAAATTCAACAAACGTCATCAACTTTTTAAGTTCCTGAAGTTTATAAGCTAGAGAAATTTGAGCCTCCAACACAGGTAGCAAAAAATACTTTACGAGACAATATGTCATTTTTTTATTAAATAGCCTGTCCTTTTTTTTTTGAATTTTACACTTTTCATTTCATGAAGTCAAAAAGCTAAAAATAAAAAAAAATAAATCAATATGTGAAACAACGAAACAATATGCAATAACAATAAACCGAAAAGTACATTTCTCATGAATGTCTTGCGTTATCTACCTGCATTGGCCTAAATGTCTATGACTAATTGTGGTTTATAGGATGTAATAGATAAACATCTCAGTTTTACAGGGACTAAAAAGATCTATCAGTATTGGGCTTAACGTCTAAAACACATGGTGGATTATAGGACTTAAGATATAAACATCTAATCTTTACAGGGACTTCACAGATCTACCTTCAATCATAACGTGTGATATTAATTCACGCTCTAGAATTATTTTTTTTTAGAAAGATGTACGATTAAATTCGCCACCTGTTGCACATGACGTAATAATGTTGTCTCACGGTTACTATAAATAGTCCATGGGTAGCAAACGAATATTATTCAAGATCCAAACAAACTTGAAGAGTTCTGACAGAAACCGTTGAAGATGGTTCATGTTCCTTTCTTTATCATACTCTTTAAAACAATTTTTTATATCTGTCAGACGTTATATAACCGTACATACTCGCGTTTAAGTCGATCTCATAGATAAGTCGAGAGTATTTTAAATCGGTCAATTACGAAATTTGGTATGAACCGCGCATAAGTCGAGGGTAAAACTTGATAACTATCATATTCTTAAAAGTTCATAATTATACCGCAGGACTTTACTATAGTTTTATTTAAATTTGTATTTTTAACGCGCTTTATCATCATACACTAGGCAACAACTGATAAATACCGGTTGACGGATTCCAACCGCCACGATCGTATTTGCTAGCACTCTACCAACTGAACTATTCAGCCACTTAGTCTCTTTTAGATTAGAAGTCTAGATGCTATTAGAAAATTAGATATACTCTGGGTAAAGAAACAATTCAAAGCCAATTTAATAAAGAGCTGCAAAACGCTGCGCCAAATGAATGTTGAGTCTATGTTTCCGATTTCCGCCATTGCCTGAGTTGCCTTGCGGTGTCGAGCGTACAATGTCGTTGCACAAATTCTATGGAATATTTTGTTGTCCTCGGATAAGTCATTCTTTGATTTTTTTATTTTGTTTGTTAAGTTATTCGTTCAATACATTGAGAAATAAAAAAATTGAAAGTTTTAATTTTGATTTAAATTTTAAAATGTTTTCATTTACAGATGTCTAAAACACTTCTTGTTCTTGTAATGGTAGCTGTTATTGGTGGTGTCACAGCTCAACTTGAAAGCCTAGTACCTGCTTCTTCATATGGTGGGTTAACTTGTAACATTTTTTTTCCTGTTATATAATATCATTTTAACTGTTCTATTTGGCTCAAGCATATTTAAGACGTATAGGCAGAAATAGGGATAATTAGGCAGACAGAAAGACAGACAGATCATAGACATATAAACAAACTTATAGATAGGTACATTTTGATTACGAAGATAACAGAAATCTTTTCTCATAAAAATGGCGTTTCAGTCATGAACGAGATATATAAGTAATAAAACAAGCAATTTAAGTCTTTTCCGTTTCGGACAAACGACATTTTAGAGCATTTTCGTGTACGCAGTGACTACGGTTACGCCGGACGAAATCCGTATTTTTTTCCGGGTTACAGCCATAAATATTGCTCCACGCGTATGGATTTTGATAAATTTAGAGAGGGAAGTAATCATTTTGAATAACTATTACAAAAGTAAATAATGATTACGCCCCTTTGATTAGCTTTTATTATTTATATATAAAATATAAGCAAAAACGGTACATAAGAAACTCTTATATTTGGCCCGGAGAGGTCAGATCGCAAAATGGACTTTTGATGTACACTTGGCAGGCAAAGACCTACAAAATGATATATATATATCATGGGTCTAGGACTTATGGTTGCTGAGATATAGGGCGCTCCTTTGTTAATGTAGCTCATATAGTAAAAAGCTGTACTTATTACGCCCCCTTTTTCGGCCCTTAGAGGTCCTATCGCGAAATGCACTTTTGATGTACACATGGCAGGCCAAGACCTACAAAATAATATATACATCATGGGTCTAGGACTTATGGTTGCTGAGATATAGGGCGCTCCTTTGTTAATGTAGCTCATATAGTAAAAAACTGTACTTAATACGCCCCCTTTTTCGGCCCTTAGAGGTCAGATTGCGAATAGAACTTTTGCTGCACACATGGCAGGCCAAGACCTACAAAATGATATATACATCATGGGTCTAGGACTTATGGTTGTTGAGATCTAGGGTGATGACGGACAGACAGACAAAACGGGGACAATATAACTTTTTTAAACTCTTTGAATGAAAATTGTTAATGACAGACCATGGAAAGATAAATTCGAGAACAAGCTTTTGTGTCCCTTGTATATACCCGATGGATGTCATGCGGAGTAGCGTCTATCTGACACGCCTATTTGCCGCATTGTTTGGTGGATGTCACCTGGAGTAGCGTCTATCTGTCACCCGGAGTAGCGTCTATCTGTCACCCGGAGTCGCGTCTATCTGTCACCCGGAGTAACGTCTATCTGTCACCCGGAGTAGCGTCTATCTGTCACCCGGAGTAGCGTCTATCTGTCACCCGGAGTAGCGTCTATCTGTCACCCGGAGTAGCGTCTATCTGTCACCCGGAGTAGCGTCTATCTGTCACCCGGAGTAGCGTCTATCTGTCACCCGGAGTAGCTTCTATCTGCCACATTGTTTGGACGCACTAACACTTCAGCGCCCCGTGCCTGTCTACACCGATTAGCTAACAGTTTAGATTTTGACAATTGGCGAGTTAAACCATTTTTGTAAAAAATAGAAATATGATTGCTGGATTCATAATTTCTTCTCGTTGTTAGAAATGTATCATATTTGATGAATTCTAAATTGCTGTTAGGCTTCGATCACTAATTAAAGTCACGATTGTGAATTCTAATTACAAAGTCCCTTTTACAAATAAATATAACTTCACTGTCCCATGTCACAGTGACCTAAGTCGGTTCTCAGCTACCTCCCCCCACCCCCTTACATTACTAAGTAATAGTCAACCTTAATATATTTTTTTAAGACCTTGGAGAACCAATATCATTATAAAATTTAATTAATAAGAGTTAAATTCATTCAAAAATAAGGTTTTAATAAAAATTCATATCATATTTAATGTTCATTGACTGAGGTAGCAATTTTTTTTATTGTTTATTCTCCGTCTCGACGAAAAGGACACACATTTATGGAAATAAAAAGATTTTTGAAACTGTCCTAACTGTTTTAACGGACTAAATCTTCATGGACATAAAAACCCATCATTTAAAAAAAAAATCTTATTATAACCTAGACCTAACATGGAGATTGTAATGAACGTAATCTTATGTGTGGATATACAATTTTAAATTCAACATAATGTCGTGTGTAGATAGACAGTTTTAAATTCAACATAATGTCGTGTGTGTATAGACAATTTTAAATTCAACATTATGTCGTGTGTAGATAGACAGTTTTAAATTCAACATAATGTCGTGTGTAGATAGACAGTTTTAAATTCAACATAATGTTGTGTGTGGATAGAAAGTTTTAAATTCAACATAATGTCGTGTGTGTATAGACATTTTTAAATTTAACAAAATGTGGTGTGTGGATAGACATTTTTAAATACTAAGTTATGTCAATCGAATATTTTCTGTAGTACTTTTGAAAATATTTATTATGGAATTTTTTTTTTCTATTTTCAGAAACTGGAATAACGAGTACAGTGATGGCCAAACTACAATCTTTAAAACCAACTACCTTGTTTATCTTATTCCAAGGAATTTTCTATTATCTCTTAATTGTCTGTAGCTTAGATTTTGATTTTCTAATTAAATTCTGCATGGAAGCTGTTCAAAATAGCTATGCTTGAGCTGTAAAGAATTTGTCGACTATGAAAACAATGAATTAAAAAACCCATTTAAATTAATTCATTTAGATTAATTCTAGAAATATTTTTACATAATTTATTTGAGGTTAATTTTTTTTTCATTCCTGAAAGAAGTTATTTTAATTAGTGTTAATAAAACTAATGTGCTATAAACTTCATTGTCTTGCTCTGCTTTTGTCTCAAGTAAAGATTAAGGAACACTGTTTATACTAAGCAACAATTAAAAAAAAAGAAAATCCAAGAGGGTATAAATCAAATTATTCATTTAAATCAGTGGTTCTCAGAATTTCGGTGAGTACCTTCTAGAAAAATTACGTCACATTTTTAAAACACCCCTCCCCTCTTAGAATAAAAGTGGATACAAATGAAAAAAAAATGGTATAAGCATAAAATCTCTATCCCCTACCCGCCACCCTCCCTCTATATAAAGTTCAAACTCCGCCTCCCTAATTGTCATCTAATTTACAAATTATAAAATAAATCAACTAGTCTCCTTCCCTATGTGGCGAGTTCAAATGAAAACTGGAACCCATCCCAAACCCACAAATATTATTATATCCATTCGAAACCAACAAACGGTTGTGACAAATAAAAAAAAACTTACTGTACCAGTTTTAGATAAATGAATGATTGTTATACTCGCTATGCTAAAAGGAATATCCGACAGAGTGTCAGACTGACCCACATAATTGGCGATTTCCAGAATCATTTGTTCTTGTTTCAATATTATAATGGCTAAATATTGTTCCTAGAGGTTAATTTATATGCACTGTATATACACTTAAAAAAAAAAAAACTTCACACAACATACTGTTAATACTGTTTATACTATTCATACTGTTTATACTGTTTATACTGTTCATACTGTTATACTGTTCATACTGTTCATGCTGTTTATACTGTTTATACTGTTTATACTGTTCATACTGTTTATACTGTTCATACTGTTTATACTGTTCATACTGTTTATACTGTTCATACTGTTTATACTGTTTATACTGTTGTAACCCTCTTCCTATTTACCCACGACTCTGCGCCATTTTATCACCTCAGCATTATCTTAATAGTGGACAGGCCAACTACCCTGATTATGGCCGCAATGACCCAAACGTGAGCAAATTGTGGTGCCTGCAGCAGGAGACCACGGAGCCCCCAATAAACGAGAAACAGGCCGTCTCTCCAGTTGAGATATATCCAGGCCTATGGACCAGGGATCATGAAGTTTTCATCTCGGTTTATCAGCCTTTAACCTTAGGAAACATCAAGATAATACAGCATCTTGGGAAAATGGCAGATGACCCCCCTGAATGACTGGGACAACTACATACCCGTATTCTTTACGGCATATAGAAGGTCAACCGCCACTACGACTAGTCATACGTCATCAATGTCGTTGTTTGGCCGGGAGCTTCAATTACAGTGCGACCTTCGATTCGCGCTCCCCAAAGACACCCCAGCCACAAAGATATGATTACTCTGATAACACTGGTAAACAGTGAATTCATTGCCAGTGATATTTGAATCATTTTATACAAAGTCAACTATGCTGATTTAGAATATGTAAGTGCTTTTGCTAGATTGGCTCTATTTTACGAGATAATTAAAATTAATTAAATAATGTATGCACCGTGTTTGGAATTTGTCAAGAATTGCATGAAGTATAATAGTATACTAACAAATAGTAGTGAAATTGTTAATAGTCATGCAGAAATTTGTTTAAAAATATGTGTAATAGTGTTATAGAAGAAAAAATTTTCATTTGAAAAACTAATTATGTCTAATTAATTAATTAATTAATATGTTAATTGTCTATGGTAATGCATTAGCAAATAGCTGTTTGCTCGACTTCCTTTTGTATGTGTCGTTGGTGCAATTGCGCTGGAGGCTCCAACAGTTGTCAGCCATCATATGTATGTCCCATCTTCCTTGATATCTCTCCTCCATCACCCTCATATCCTGATGGAACCTCTCGCTTTGTTCCTCACTGAAGTCCCCAAGGTTACCTGGAAATTTGTCTAAATGACTGTGCAGGTAATGTACCTTGATGCTCATATTTGTTCCACTGTTTCCACTGAAGTTAGCTAGCATATCTTGCACCTGTTCTTCGTAATTCTCTGCTCTTTTATTACCTAAGAAGTTCCTGACAACTGAAACAAAACTGTTCCATGAAGAAACTTCAAGGTGATTTCGATCGTTGATGAGTTTCCAAATCTGAGGACCGTAAAAAATCCCAGCTTTCAGCTTCTCCATGCTCACTCCGGGGAATGATCTGCAAATATACTTGAAACAATTGCCAGATTTGTCCAAAGCCTTAACAAATTGTTTCATTAAACCTAATTTGATATGAAGCGTTGGGAGATGATCTTATTTTTGTCAACCAATGGCTTGCTGATGATATTTTCTTTCCCTATAGTCATGGTTTCCCTTGCAGGCCATGCCACTCTTGTCCAATGATCTTGCCTTGCCCTGCTATCCCAAAGGCACATGAAGCATGAGTATTTTGTGTATCCTGACTGCTATCCAAGCAAGAAGTTTACCATTTTTAGATCAACACAAATTGACCACTGATGCTCATAATAACGGACTTTCTGCAATACTGTTTTGATATATATTCTCATACTCTTCTTTTAGTGTTGTTGAGTGAGCAATGGGAAAAGATGCATAACGGTTATCATTGTGTAACAGAACGCATTTCAAGCTTCTGATGGAACTGTCTATAAAAAGACGCCAGTCTTCGGAATGGTAGTCTCGTAGTCCCATTTGGAGCAGAAGTCCAGGGATGTCATTACAGTAAGGGAAATGCTCCTCGTACGTCAAAGACGTACTTCGTATTTTTTTTTACGGGATACGTCAATTTTTTCTAATTATACATTAAAATTAGTGGTAAGTTTGTGTGGCGCGCTAGTGATGTTGGTTGTTCGCTTGGCCGTGACCCAGTTTGGCCAGCAATTTGCGGGTTCGATTCCTATGAAATACATAAATATTTTTGTTCAGATTTTATTTTTCAGGATCAGGGATAGGGGGTTAGGGATAGGGTTAGGGTGTGGAGCAATATCTATTGATCGTCATTTTTAAATAAATCATAAATTATTTTTTTCAGATTTTTTTTTCAGGATTAGGGATAGGGATAGGGTTAGGGATAGGATTAGGGATAGGGTTAGGGATAGAAATAGGGTTAGGGATAGGATTAGGGATAGGGTTAGGGTGTGGAGCAATATCTACTGCATTTATAACTTTACATCATAAGAGTTCCTCAAAGTTTTGCTTGACGTACGAGGTAAAAAAAATACATCGTACGTCTTTGACGTACGAGGAGCCAGTGCGTTACAGTAAACAATATCTTCCTCTTGGCTGAAATATGGAAGAAGAAACTCTTCTCTTTTCAGATAAAATGTTATTTCAACTTCTGGTTTGAGAAAATTTCTTTCATTGAGCCTGGACGCTAAAAGCTCAGATGCTTGCTTGGACAGATTTAGGTCTCGTATTAGGTCATTGAATTCTTGGCTGAATGGTTGAGGTGTTGAAGAAATAATCGCTTCCACTGTTTTCACCTGCCAAAAACTCCAGATCTTGCCCCTTGTAGGAGTCTGATGGTGAAAGCTCTATTGAAGCAGTCAGACCTATACAAAAAGAAGCCGTTAGGCCTATATATACAAAGTCTACACAAGTAAATTTGATGACAGTCACACATTCCATGCTTAGGTGCAACTAAAACAAAATGAGCCCAAGTTTTTTGTCAGCTGTACGTGTATTTATAAATAAGAGAAAATAACAAGATAATCCAGTAATCCAGTAAACACTGGCATAGGAGCTTCACTGCAATGTGGAATTGGTCTCCTTGCAGATTCAAGATCAGGATAATCCCACTTAGATTTCTTGTGGCGATTGAAGCCTTTAACATTCACAATACAAAAATAACAATCACCAAAATGGTCTTTCGGCTCTCGCCATATCATTTGTACACCGAAACTTAGACTTTTCTTCTCACCATTTGTCCACTGCCGTAGGCTCTCCACACAGTTTTTGCAGACCTTATGGGGAACCCAAGACATGTCTTGGTCTCCCAGCTTCACATCCAAATAAGCCAAATATGCCTGCTGCATAAAGTCGGTTTTATTTCTTCTTAGCTTTTCAATCATGTATTGTCCAGAAATGTAACAGAATACATTCTGATTATTTTTGCAGCATCTTCGTGATGAACTCATGATGTCTTTAGAAAGCAGAGATAAAATAGAAAAAAAAACCAAGTTATAACTTGGTATAGTTTAATTAAACAACAGACACCAAACCTATTGCATTTGTTTTACACAAAGGGTACAATCATATTTTAAAGGGTGTCCAATATCTCAGAAACTAGAGCCAATTCAGCAAAAGCAGTGGCAGTTTTGAAATCAGCACCCATGAATTGCTATAAATTCATTCAAACATTCTTGGCAATTCACAAAAAAATTTTTTTGTTGGGCTGTGTAATATAAAGTCTCAATTGGAGCGAATTCATTCCTTATTGAGTTAAAAGATTCGAATGGCCAGCAACGCCTTGAAAACTAGATTTTATGAAGACCAAATTCTTTGGTGCAGGTGGATCTGTCCAGGACGGTCAGATCAAAGATGGGGCAGTGTTGTAACCCTATTCCTACTGACCCACGCCATTTCATCACCTGGACAGTTGTGTAAAATTAAGATATTTGGTGTGTGTGTGTGGGGGGGGGAGCGAAACAACATCGTTCCCTTCCCCTCCTCAATCCAGCCCTAGCATTAGGACGATTCTTCGAGAGACCAGTCATGTGACCTTGTTTGAGGGGCGGGGATCTACTTCCGACTCTTTGATATAAGTTAGTGACCAGAGTGAAGGACATTAGTTAGGCAGATATTTTTTGACAGCGAGTTCGTTATAACAAAAAAAAAAAAAAACTAACGAAAAAAAAAAACTAACTTATTCCATACAAAGTTAATACTCATGTTTTAAATTAATTCAATAAACATATTTTCAACAGATTTTAATAAGTCATTGACTTTCATCAAAATGTACACATCTCTACATATTTAAAAATAAGTATCAATAAATTATAAATAAAATAGAGCGTAATCAGTTTACATGGCCGAAGATACCGGCTTTATTGTGTGTAAAAAAATAGATAAAACTAAAAAAAACAAATGGTTTCCCGGAGGCTGCATCGATACTTTAACAAAGAGCCTTATCTTTATTGGCTTATCGACCCGCATCAAGTGATACATTAACAAAGAGCATTATCTTTATTGGCTTATCGACCCGCATCAAGTGATACTTTAACAAAGAGCATTATCTGTATTGGCTCATCGACCCACATCAAGTGATACATTAACAAAGAGCCTTATCTGTATTGGCTCATCGACCCGCATCAAGTGATACATTAACAAAGAGCATTATCTGTATTGGCTCATCGACCCGCATCAAGTGATACATTAACAAAGAGCCTTATCTGTATTGGCTCATCGACCCGCATCAAGTGATACTTTAACAAAGAGCCTTATCTGTATTGGCTCATCGACCCATATCAAGTGATACATTAACAAAGAGCCTTATCTGTATTGGCTCATCGACCCGCATCAAGTGATACATTAACAAAGAGCCTTATCTGTATTGGCTCATCGACCCGCATCAATTGATACATTAACAAAGAGCCTTATCTGTATTGGCTCATCGACCCGCATCAAGTGATACATTAACAAAGAGCCTTATCTGTATTGGCTCATCGACCCGCATCAAGTGATACTTTAACAAAGAGCCTTATCTGTATTGGCTCATCGACCCATATCAAGTGATACATTAACAAAGAGCTTTATCTGTATTGGCTCATCGACCCGCATCAAGTGACCAAGCAAACGGTTGTTGCTCTGACAGACATTAGTTTTCTCTACTGGTCTAAGGAGTCAATTGTCGAACATCTCGAACTATTTATACATATGCAGTGATGTCTGTAAATTTTTGTTTAATACAGCAGCTGTTTATACAGCACAAGGGAAAAGTAGAAAAAATAATCAGAAAAATAAAACGCTTTATCAAGACGTGTTGTAAGATTTAGTATGGGCAGCAAAGCTTGAATAATTATCAGATAAATTTCATTTTTTAAATGAATGAAGTTTCAAAAGCACATCTCCTTGACGTGCTTACAATTAGAGGTCAAACAGACGATTTAGCAATTCATAAAATCTAAAAATTAGACTATATTAGAGGCCGGGCCGTGGGTACAAAATACAGGGCCTAATTTAACGGATGCTTGCGAGGCCCCTCTTTTAATTTTTTTTTACAATAACAACTATTACCATAAATTAGATCTTTATGTTAAATGTAAAGTGCGGGGCTCCTGCCAGCTCAAAGCCCTATTTGGGGCAATCGGTCAAATCGGCCCATGACCGGTCCCTGCTAGAGGGCAGTCAAGTGATAATACATTGTGTGACCTGTAGAACACCGCATTGTTGATCTAGGTGTCACCAAACTTCTTGGGACAAGAGTCATTCGTAATAATTAGAATGGTCTCTTATTAACATTCAATTCTGATATGACACTGGGATTGTTGACATTACTGTGCATGTCTGAGCTAATAAAATATAACTAGTGACGTTTTGCAACGTAGACATACAATGTTACAAACATATACATTTATTTTGTTCAGAAAAGAATGACTTTTCAAGTGTAATTTTTGTAGGATATAGTTATATATATATATATATATATATATATATATATATATATATATATATATATATATATATATATATATATATAATACAAATATAATAAAAATAAATAAATAAATATATATAAACGTGTATCAAATTTACAAGTGTTAAACACATTTCCATGATAACTTTCTTCATGTGTATAAACTCTACAAAACCCACACTTTGTTGTCTATCGGAAGGGGAAGATATACGCCTGATGGAGTTCCCTACATCGTTTTGAGTGGCTCGCTAAAACATTTTGTACTTTTATTGAATTTTGTTTTCTACATTTCAGGTAATGAAACTTATTTATGTTAAAAATCACTAAAAACCAAAAAGTTTCATGAAGTTAGTGGTACATGTGATTGGCGGTGTGGGTACCATTGATGATAGGGTGGGTGAATTGACCAGAAGACTGACGTAGTGACAAAATATAAAATCAAATTGAACATTGGGCTTTATAAATACCGGAATAGTTTTGTGAAAAGGTCAAACAAAAACACTGTATCGATCTGAAGATATGTCTATTACAGTCTGTGTAAAGATAGCTCTATTACAGTCTATGTGAAGATAGCTCTATTGCAGTCTATGTGAAGATAGCTCTATTACAGTCTGTGTGAAGATAGATCTATTACAGTCTATGTGAAGATAGCTCTATTACAGTCTATGTGAAGATAGCTCTACTACAGTCTGTGTGAAGATAGCTCTACTAAAGTCTGTGTGAAGATAGCTCTATTACAGTCTTTGTGAAGATAGCTCTATTACAGTCTGTGGGAAGATAGCTCTACTACAGTCTGTGTGAAGATAGCCCTATTACAGTCTGTGTGAAGATAGCTCTATTACAGTCTTTGTGAAGATAGCTCTATTACAGTCTGTGGGAAGATAGCTCTACTACAGTCTGTGTGAAGATAGCCCTATTACAGTCTGTGTGAAGATAGCTCTATTACAGACTATGTGAAGATATCTCTGCTAAAGTCTGTGTGAAGATAGCTCTACTAAAGTCTGTGTGAAGATAGCTCTACTAAAGTCTGTGTGAAGATAGCTCTACTACAGTCTGTGTGAAGATAGCTCTATTACAGTCTGTGTGAAGATAGCTCTACTAAAGTCTGTGTGAAGATAGCTCTACTAAAGTCTGTGTGAAGATAGCTCTACTAAAGTCTGTGTGAAGATAGATCTACTATAGTTTGTGATTGCGTAAAGAGGAATATCAAAGTCGAGTCAGAAAAAGTCTGTGAACGGAACTAAAAAAAAATACTTCGATCACAAATTGTGTTTGGTATACTTAAAACTGAACACAGAAAAATTACATATTAATATTTGTCATGGAATAGATGTAAATGATGTCATAACATCAAATTCTTAATTTGGAATCTTCGAAAAATATTATCACTAGTAAGAACTTGGGTGTGCCATGGGTTGTGTGGAGATAAGTGGCCAATCAGAACTGTCAACGATAAGATGGGGGGGGGGAGTTCTAAATCTAGAAAAAAACAAGCAATCTAAAGCCTGTTCCATATTGGACACAGGACGTGTTAGCGCATTTTCGTGTATGTATCAGTACGTATGTTAGCTTTCAGTAAATATTTGTAAATTTTGGAAATGTCTATAAATTCAATTGTGTAATGCATATATCTGAAAAAAGATATTAAAAAGGCGTTTCTTTATATAGAAAAAAAAATTATTTTCTCTTAAATCTAACTACAAGTGGTTTGTGGTCACTGAAATAGGACTCATAATTGAAACATTCTAAACGTTCTGAAAAATCCATCATTTGTTGTTTGATAATTTGTTGTTGCTAATCTTGGTGAAAGTAGTTGAATGTTGAAGATTGTTTTGAAGAACTTTTCAATTTCTTCCCCGGGCTCTTTGAAATCTTGATTAAATCCCCACAAATGATGACGTTTGGTTGATTGTGCTGTGCTGCAAAGTTGTCATTGATAAAATCTTAATTGGTGCGCGTTATGTATTATACAAAGTAAGGGAAGTAAGTCATGTTGAATAACTGTTACAAAAATAAATAATGAGTTACGCACCTTTGTACGCCCCTTTGTTAATATAGCATATAGTAAAAAAACGGTACCATACAAAGCCCTAGTATTCGCCCCTCAGAGATCAGATCGCGAAATGGACTTTTGGTGTACACATGGCAGGCCAAGGCCTACAAAATGATATGTACATCATGGGTCTAGGATTTATGGTTGCTGAGATCTAGGGCGCTCCTTTGTTAATATAACTTATATAGTAAAAACGGTATTTACAAGCCCTCTTTTTCGGCCCTCAGATGTCAAATCGCAAAATGGACTTTTAATGTACTTTATTTAGAAAATTATTGGGTCATATCCGCAAAAATGTACCAAGTGTCATATGTTTACTAGCAATAGGATGTACCAAGTGTCATATGAAAGGCAGCAACAGGGTGTAACAAGTGTCATATGATAGGCAGCAATAGGATGTAACAAGTGTCATATGATTGGCAGCAACACGATGTACAATGTATCATATAATGGGCAGCAACACGATGTACCATGTGTCATATGATTAGCAGCAACACGATGTACCATGTGTCATATGATTGGCAGCAACACGATGTACAATGTATCATATAATGGGCAGCAACACGATGTGCCATGTATCATATGATTGACAGCAACACGATGTACCATGTATCATATGATTGGCAGCAACACGATGTACCATGTATCATAGAATGGGCAGCAACACGATGTACCATGTATCATATGATTGGCAGCAACACGATTTACCATGTGTCATATGATGGGCAGCAACAGGATGTACTATGTGTCATATGATTGGCAGCAACACGATGTACCATGTATCATATGATTGGCAGCAACAGGATGGACCATGTATCATATGATTGGCAGCAACACGATGTAACAAGTGTCTTATGATTGGCAGCAACACGATGTACCATGTATCATATGATTGGTAGCAACAGGATGTACCATGTGTCATATGATTGGCCGCAACAGGATGTACCAGGTGCCTTATGATTGGCAGCAACACGATAGTTATTTTTGCAAATCAACTGTTACTACCATGTTTCCAAAAAGCAAAACAAAAATTTGAGAGAGATAAGAACATAATCTGTATATGATTGTTCATGATTGGACAATACAATACTTACATCAAAATGTTCCCTCTTTCTGACTGCAATACTGCTGCTTTAGCACATATACAGCGCTCATTTTGCAATTGCTATTATACGTTGACAAGCATCGTCAAAGAGCTGCTTCAACACCTTGGATTAGGTTCTGATTTGTCTTAGAATGAAGTATGACATTTATATTTCTTGAAAATATGAACCTAGTTTCATTTTTGAAGTAATAATTAATAAAGTGCTTATTTCTATTTGTGTTTTCGGAGGGGGGGGGATGGAGGGAATACATAGTAGATCTAGCTGATATGATTCAAGTTTAGCTGACAACGGTCACTGATTTGGAATTGCATGTGCTTTCATAACCTCATTCTCGGAGTGAAAGCACCAAACAATCGATAGCTGATAATTCCAAAACACTGAATGCTTGCTAAAAATTAATCGACTGTACATTGTAAATGCTTTTATAATGATTCATTGGATATTTTGCTAAGCAAAATATTCTCATGTTCTCCTCACACTTTCCACAATCTAAATGTATTTCAGTACTCTTCAATAAGTTTATTTTTTAAAAGTGGTAAGCAAGCATTTATTTTTCTTTCAGTATTTCTGAAAAAAATTATGCATTTTAAAAATACGATAAAAAATACTTTTTTCGAAAAAGCGATTAATTCATTATCATCAATACACTAGGGATAGATTAACATGTTAGTTTTATTTTGGATATGAAACGTGAAACTGTGTTGAATTTCACAGACAATGATTTAAAAAAGATCTTTTCATTACTGTATCTAAAAAAAAAAGCAGACGACGAAGATGAGACAGGCTCAGAAAGATAAAAAAAAAAAGCAACAAATTAAGAATGTTGATGTAATGATCTAGACGGCAAAAACTGATTCGCAAACTGATATACAGGTCGGTGTCAAAAACAATCTTCTTCATCAAAGCCAGACACATGTATAACTTTGATTAATTTAGAATCACAATTTAAGGAGTTAAGATCACCTATGTTTCACAAGCAGTGTCATCTAGCCTCGCACTTCTCAACCGGTGGTGTCCGTACCCCGAGGGGTGAGGAAAAGGTTATCAGGCGTACGCGCGACATATTTTCGTTTAAAAAATCCCAAGAGTTTGAAGAAGGTCGCCAGTTTGGTGGGTGACTCATCACTTGACTACGCGCCAAGTTATCGCATTAAAAAATGTAACCACCTCCTGTAATGGAAATAATTACATTTATTCGCGAACTTACATGTGAAGAGTACCCGTGGACATCACTTCAACCCTTTGGAGTCTTAGAACCCTTTTTTTTTCACACCTTGCCGCTAGGTAGACATGGCAGACATGCATCCTGTCACCAACAATGGTTGGTGTAATAAGGCACACTACATCCTGTCATGCAGGCATTGGTTGTTTAAAAGCAAAAGATTTTTTCGTTATTTATTTAATTAACCTTTTCTGACCATAAGACTTATTATGTCGCGTTAATGAATTATTTTGAACAAATGCATTTAGTGGACCTTGGAGCCAATTTAGTAAGTCTCTATAGACAAAGTTTATTTCAAATGTATTAACCTCGATTTAAAAAAAATAAATTTCTTATACATTTAAATGGAATATTTTACGTCAGAGACTGACAAACAGAAGTTGAAATATAAAAAAAAAAAATAAAAATTGAAACTGTATAAACATGGAAAGATGGGGGAAAAAGAAAAGATTGAACAACTGAAAGACAATGAAGAAATAGATAGAAAGATTAAAAGATATTTTAAATTAGGTACATAGTGAAAAGTAAAAATCTGTAACGATTTAAAAACAAACAAAAAACACCTGATAATTTTGCAATTTACGTTCTAATTTTATTCATAAACAAAACAAACAAAATAATTTTAAAAGAGAGAAATAAACCAAAGAAATGTAAATAATATAAATTTTAAAATTATCATTTTTCAGTCTTATAACTAATAAAATTATTTCGTTTCAGTTACTGCTATAATTTTACTTCAACTTTCTACACTTTGTACTTCTGTATCTCTTGTGTTTTTAACCCACTATTGCTCCAGCCACTGACACAATCAAACTCCCTAAGGCAGCATTCAGTGCACCGTTACATTTGAGATTGAATTTGCCAACCATTACTAAAATAACGTCTGTCATGCCATGAGCATCAAGCTTAAAAAAAGCTGACATGAGATTTGACATTTTGGCACCTTCATCATATGTAGAATCTGCAAAGATATAATTAATGTCAACATAAGTTGTTTTTTTTAAATTAATTGAAATAGCTGAGTTAAAACGACACAATTTTATTATAAACAAATATAAGCTACGTTCTGATAAATGTACAATCACTATTTAGAAATAGTCATCAAACTTTGATAATCTGATTTGTAATAATGAATGCCTTCTACTGTATCTAGGGATATTTTCCCATGACAACAATAGTAAAACATGGAGGTTTTTTTCCCCAGCATTTAAATTTCAACGAGCTAATGATCAATTCATTCTCTTTTAAACTGCTAAAAGGTTTACATATAAATCTAAAAATTAACATGTTTAAGTATCGAGAAAGATATTGATGAATCATATCTTAAAGTATATGTTATTTTAAATATAGTATTATAAAAGTAATATTTACTCTTGTTATGAAAACAAAGATGTTGTTCCTATAAAAATTCGGAATTCCTACTTTTACATGTAATCGCAAATAAAAATTAGATTAGAACGTTATGTTGGACTTTGGGAAATATTGAAATGTCATTGATAAGTAGAGCAAAAATTAAAACGGATGAAGAATATTTCGCCTCTGTCCTTACTCATGCAAAGAATGATCTTATTCTCTTCAACTTGTATCAACTTTCAGAAATAAAGCCCATAAAGGGTTATCTTGATTTATTTGGCATTCACTGTTATTTCTGATGGCCCATCCCGATTCAGTCAGCCTCACGTTCACGTGAATTAACATCTCATCAGAATTACTTGATTCTACTTTTTGAGTTAGAAAACTTTAACTAAACAAATGACGATGAAGCTAATGCTAATATTAAGGCATTCTCTGGATAGGTGTCAGTGGTACAACAGTGAAGTCTTATGTGGCATTCTTTGACCGAAATTTTTTATCTGAGATGACTTCAGCCATGGTTGGAGCACTTGACAAGGTAACAAAAAGGCATCCTTGATGCATACATTACAAAGCCCACTCCACTGTACCTACCATACAGTGGCCAGACGTTGTATCACAACACACCCTACAGTGGCCAGACGTTGTATCACAACACACCCTACAGTGGCCAGACTTTGTATCACAACACACCCTACAGTTGCCAGACTTTGTATCACACACACCATACAGTGGCCAGACTTTGTATCACAACACATCAGGCAGCGTTGTCCAGCTTTAGAAAAACTACAACATTCTCTGGCCATAAAACCTTTTACTGGTCAACGAAAAGTTGGAAGTACGAAAGTGGTAAACGACGCCGACAAGTGAGGGGTTGGCTTAATTCAGAAATATAACGGATAACTTTTCAGATTTACAGAAACATTTTCTAGTTCACGTGATAGAGAAACATCGCATCGAGACTTTCCAGACACCGTAATTCTCGCATTTAAGCAAATATCGCATATAAGCCGACCCCATCAAAATGTTTTAAAATGGCCAGTTTT